>UCOL01000098.1:0-110790 GCA_900474335.1 Ormyrus nitidulus
GGCCGGCACCTTCCGTGCCGGAGAGTCCCACACACCAGGGGGACGGCCCCCTGACGGTCTATTAAAGATTTCCTCCCTCCTCTAAAAAAATTATAGTATATAAATGAATTGTAAAATTTTTTAAAAACTCACTAAATTTTGCATCATTTCTTCTTTACTTTGTCGAGAAATTGGTGCAGGTAATGGAGAGTCGTCCGGGCTCTTTTCTCTAAATGATGTTGTATGAGACTGTGTTGCAGATGATGCTGCATCATGGAATCGACTTTTCCTTGGACGTATAAGGTCTGGACTATGTTGTTCAGGGATTTCTTTTTTCAATTGCTTTTCTTCATTGCTGTTTCCTTTAGAATCATCATCTATTTCATGTTCAGTAGTTTCTTTGTCAGAATCAGAATCCTAAAAATCAATTATTTGAATCCCGTCTATTTTTAGTGAAACTTGAGAATAGTTTAAATTTTTCATTTCTTCTTATAGAATATAAGAAAGCGTATATTACAGGAAATATTTTTATATTATAAAATTCGCATGGTTTCATTGCACATTTTCCAAATATTGAAAAAAAAACACTTACAAATTTACTTTTACTCGGATTAAGAACTGCGCGAGCTTCATCCTCAATTTTTTTACGTTCTTCCAATTCCCGTTTTCGAAGTATTTCTTGACGTTCTCGTTCAACTGCTTTCTGCTTTTCTCTTTCCATTTTTTCAAGACCTTCACGAATCCAAGCTGGTAACTGCCGGCGTTTTACGGTGTCTGCAGAAAAACATACTTGTGAGAAACAAAAGTTAACAGAAAAAAGTTACTAGTTTATTACCTAATGTAACTGAAAGATCATCTTCAGGTGTTCTATCTCTTACTTCTCTATTTCTATGTATTGTTACATCTGTTGATGGTAATGAGTTAGGAGGTGCTGGCGTTAATGGAAGCCTGTTGTTACTTGAACGCATACTTTTTATAAAAGGAGGTGGCTGATTAGGAATTGCTCCTGGAAGAGCAGAATGCTGCTGCTGTTCAGCATTCCAATAATTTGCAGGTGGAACCTAATATAAAAATATTAAAAATTGTCAAATTTAAAATATATAAAACATACAAAAAGTAAAATATCTCAAAAAAGTAAAATATCTCACTTGACTACTAAATGGTGGTTGAGTAATAGGCATTGTATTATATGCAAAAGGAGGAGGTATAGTTGGTGGTATACTCGGCATAGCAGCAGGTGGTCCACAGTGATTTGAAAATGAAGGACCAGTAGACGATATCGTTGGAGCTGGTGGTGCAATTAATTGATTACCAGAAATATGTGGAATTCCAGGAGGTTTTTCTTCAGATGTTCCTGCAGAGAGACTATTCCATTCCCAGTTTGCAGGTGCTGAGCCAATATTTGTTTGGTTCCAATGACTGCCCCATTGATTCCATTGATGCCAACTATCTATAAAAATTAAAGAAAATTATATTTAAACAAATTTACTTTTTACTTCATGTATTTTTATCACAATTTTTCTTATTTAATTTAATTTGAAAAGATTCAAAGTATCTCATATGTACTGATATTACAGGTTTCCAAATTTTTTATTCTTACTTAAAACTTTTTGAAACTATCTCATTATACTTTATTTAGTTGTAAAGGAGCCAATAGTATGCAGGAATATTTTTATGCATTTGTCAATTCAAATAAAAATTTTGTGTACTCCCACATCTGTAATTGTTTGTAAATTTTATACTATTGTATATTCTCTTAAATGACATTTTAACAATGTTATCAATCAAATATTTGTATGTATATATATTATTCGTTAAGATAATTAGAAAATAAATTAAATACCTGATCCACTGATATTTGGAGCTGGTGGAGCTGGAGGAATATCATCGTCTTTGGTATCCATATCCATAGGTGCTTCGCCTCCTCCATCGCTTAAAGCAGTGCTATCTATAATTGGTGGTGGAGGTGCAGGAGGAACTGCTGTCTCCTTCATTTTGATCCATTGCTGAGCTAAAGCAGCCCAATCCACTATAACATAATGAATTTATGAAACAAATAGTTTCTTCCTCTTTTATTTCATTTAAAGCGATTTAATAAAAATCATTAAATTTAATTTACTTTGTATTTGAATTTATTAAATTAAAAAAATCATAATTACTACAATACCTTGATCGTTATTCATGTTTTGATAAGCTGCAGGACTTAAAGCCCACTGAGTTGGATAATCCTTGCCCTTAAACATTTCATCACTCATCTTCATTGATACATGCGCCTTGCTTTAAAGCAGGCTCTAGCAAACTTCTTTCGTCGCAATGGAAATAATCCTTTGTCATGCATTTTCTTCCTTCTTATCAATACCTAAATTCTAAATATTTAAATCTTACATTCATATAAATTGATACAAATAAAGAAAATCTTATTATTAAAGAAACAAAAAAAGGCTTCCCTAACAATTTTTGTATACTTACATGAATTGCTGTATTTATTTAATATCTAGAAAATCATCTTCATCAGAATATATAAAATGTACAAAACTGAAATATATTTATTTAACCACGTACTAACTTATGTATTTATGTATAAATATAATTCCAAAGATTTCGAATTATTCTTTAGAAGTTACTAGTAAAACTGGTATGAAATAAAAAATAATATCCTATTGTCTACTATTTTCATGGAAGCAGTTATTACATATTGTAATGTAATAAATAATACAATATTATTAAGATAACTTAATTTTCTTTATTACACCGAGTTACTAGCATGTATATCGTTAATAAGCACTGAATGGTGATGGACTAATAATGGTCGGTAGGACTAGGAAGTAGACATCGAAGTAGACTGCCGCAAGAGTATAAAGGTGGATTCACAACTATTTTTACATTCAAAGATAAAATGAAAGTTCAACTAAGTTAATTCAAATGAAAAACATCGTTATTTATTCTCTAAAATTATTACATGCTTTTTTAAATATCTTTTTTTTTAAATTAAATTCTGAAAAACTTGTTAAAAAGTGTTTTTATTTGTGAAACTAATTTAACGAGGGTTGTGAAATAACCAACAAATACCTTAAAGCAGTATTTCAAATTAGATTTTTAAACTATTAAATTTAAAAAATGTTTCATGATTTTAGAAATAATATTAAATATTTATTTTTTTTGACAATAGAAGAAACAATTAAAATTCACATCAATACAATTTTCTCTCCGTTGCGTATCTGATCTGATGTTCAACTGTTCATTGATTGGCTGAATATCTGAAGCCGACTCGTCCAATTATATTCAAATGCGTCCAAAATACAAAAATATAATGGCTTGGTACACTTTCAAAATTTCAAGCATATTAAGGTAAATGTCCCAGTTTCTACTCATTTCTATCTATTTATAAATATGTATAGATAAATATTTCGAAAAAAAGTTATTAAAATTATTTATATCTTGCCGCAAATATTGAATAAGTTAAAATTATTGTTAGATTAAAAATAAAAAAATAAAACGTTCACTTAAGTGAGTAGAAATTGGGACATTTCCCTTAATTGCATCTAAAAAAAACTTACCAAAAACGGATTTACGTTGATTCGATAGACTAAACGTTTTCACAATATAATTACGAAAATGTGAACGTGATCATTCAAGAATGCTATTAAAATAGTCAATCGTAAGTAGTGCTTTACACTGTATTTTTAAGCTGCCCTAAATTTTCTAAAAATGAATTTGCAGGCATTCTGTACTGGTTGAAAATGTTGTATAATATTTTAAGCTGTTATTCACCATGGTTAGATGTTTTATTCCACTGGAACTTAAATATTCCTTTGCAGCTTCAATTAAAAGTACACGAAAAAAATAATTTTCTGAAAAATAAAGGACAGAAAGTCAACGAAAAAGTTCTACTTATGTATATGATTTTTTTGTGGACCGTACTTTATGCTGTTTACAAAAAGTGCCTCAATGTAAGTGAATTATTTAACTTCATAAATAACAAAAATGCAACAATGTAATATATTATTGTAGGTACACTTCCGCAATGCAGGTTATGCTCTGATCCGTAGAAATCGAATTTCTGATGTTCTATGGAGTGGTGGATTTACTAGTATTATCATTTTATATATTAGTTTTTTGTGGGACTGGCTTTTAAAACCAGAATTATCTGTTATTATTTTAAGGAGTTTTTATATACATTACACTGGAATTTTAATCTTTGTAACTAATAGTTGGTTAAGAGGAATTTCAAATTTTATATTTATGCTTCTTATTTTTGGACTTTCTCGGCAAAGGTAAATTAATAAATACATTTTACTTTAATGTAAATACAGCTTTATTTTATATAAATTTTTTTACATAAGAATTAAACTTCACAGTTTGCAACCACCAATCGCCAGTATTTTCCTACTAAAATCCATAGATGTATTGATGTTGGATCTTTGTCGGTTAATATACTTAAAGTGGCCAAAGAAAACTAAACAGATTTATTCTAAAAGTTTTTACATGACATATTGTATACTTTGGTAATAGAATTTATTATTTAATTTGTAAATAGTTTTACTTTATATAATTATACTTTGAAAATTTATTTACTTTGTAGGACTTATTTATACTTGGTACATATTCCAATGAATTTAGTACTGCCTTATAAATATCAATCACTGAATGAGAAACTACTACTTTGTCTGTGGCTTGCCACTCAGTACCTAGATTTTGTAAGCATTATAATAATAAAAAACTTTTCTAGTAATTATCAATTTTAGTAATTCAAATAATTATTATATAATAGGTTGGATTTGATTTGATCAAGCATTTTAAATCGCCACAATTGTTGGAGCTGTGTCTGTTCCCCTCTCCATCTGCAGAAACTATTCATTTAACAAAAATTTTAAATAGTCAAAAGAAAATGCTAAACAGGTGAATTAATTTCCAGCTTAAAATATTATCATATTCTTGCACATTTTCTTATAATTATTTAATTTTTTTCAGTAAATCAAAAGAAATAGTATTACCTAAAAAAGAATTATGGCAAACACTAGTTTGTAAGTAAAATAAAAAAGATTTAAATTTTTAAAACAGTCAATTTATTTATGTAATTAATAAATATTTATTTTACAATATTTCAGGTGCAATGACTATTAAGAAAAAAATTAGCAGGTTAAGAAAATCTAAACAGCAAATGAGACTAAAGAATTCACCTGAAAAAGAAGCTAATGAGAAAAATGACTCGTAAATTTTAAAAATTAACTAGAATCTTGTACAACATGTAAATATTAAAATATGCCTATTTTTTAAATCATACTATTTATTATAAATAAACATCTTTACATACGTACCTTTAAGTTATTGAAAGTATTTATAAAGAATCAAAATAAAAGTATGTATATAAAAATGACTAAATTAATATATATAGATAACATGATCAGTATTAACAACAAAGTTTCCTCTAACGTGAGAAAAGATCAAATTCAATTTTAACACATTATAATAGTTTCGTAATTTCATTTTTCCAATTATAAATTACAATAATGTGACGATAACATCTCATTTTGAAAGAAAATCTGCATTTACAATATTGAATTCAGTTTTAAAACGCAATAAAATTTTACAACGTTATAGTGATTGAAAGATTATTAGTATCGAAACTATTTCATTATTTACCTTTATTATTAAACACATGATTTTTAATATGAATTTGTCTTCTACTATGTAATTATAAATCTAGTAATAATTATTATTGTGTAATTATATAGGAAGGGTGGTACAAAAAGCTCTTAAACTGCTAATTCTTTTGGATCTTTTTATATACTTGCTATTGCTTAATTGAAATTAAAACAATTTAAACTATATAAGTTGTAATTATTAAAAATTAAGTCATTTCCCTATTCGCGTTGTACTTAATAGTCAAATTTGAATAAATCAAACCATTAATCATAGTCATAATAAGGAAATATCATAATGAGAAAAAATCTAAAAGTCATCGATTTAAATAATTTAAAAAAACAATAGTATATTTCCCGAATTCTGCTTTATCAATAACCAGGTAATTAAAAAAATTTTATTTAATCTTCAAAATCCAATTTCAACAAGTGTGCAAATAAATCAAAAGCACATACGTCGATGAACAAAAAAACGCCTCGCTCCATCGATTTTCCGTGCAAAACAAGTGGATTATCCTCCTAAGACATTCGTAAATCCGCAAATCCAAAGCCCCCCCCCTCATTTACCCCGAAAGGAGCAAACGCCTCGACAATTAATCTTTCATTTCTCTTATCAAGCCTTACCTACGTATCGCGAGTAAGTCGTCGTTTATTCACGGATTTCGAAGTATCAGCCGCGTAACGATTACGAAAAGCTGCGGCCCGTCGCTTTGCTCATATTACGATGCGCTTGTTCGGTTCGTATATGCAGTCGCGAGTCGGGCCAGAAAACTATAACAGGCTTATGTAAAGAGTTTATTATCGCTTATGCGGGGCGATTTCGGTTACTCGAGCTAAAGTTGCGGAAAAGTACGTTGTGCTGTTAATGACTCGTGAATTGATGTGCAAATATGAAGTAATCCGGTTAGAAGATTTAAACAGCTGTGGAGGGGCCTTTATTATAGAAACGGTGAACGACAGTTAGAACAAATGCGGATGATTTATTGTATTTTATAAATTTTAAAGAGGGATATATTTATAATAAAGGTTGATTGGTATAAATAGGGGGAAGGCGGATAGACTTTTGTTAGAATGAGGGAAATCATCTATAACAGACAAAAGTGTAAGCTTTTCTAGTTTCTACGGCATTGTGTAATATGTAAGTATAAATTCATATTATAGTATCACAAAATAAACGTGCATATTATGTATTAAATAAAAAAATCAAAACATTGAACCTGTAACATTGACAGGTTTCGATCGCAAATCGAAAAAAGGGGGTGAATCACATGTCGCGACGTCGCCCGTCCCGAGCCGTCGGTAATAAAAAAATAAAAATTGTGTCGA
The DNA here is from genome assembly GCA_900474335.1 of Ormyrus nitidulus. NCBI lineage: Eukaryota > Metazoa > Arthropoda > Insecta > Hymenoptera > Ormyridae > Ormyrus > Ormyrus nitidulus. Next base: position 6,948 of record UCOL01000098.1, read on the forward strand.
TATACCGTTCAGCCGCCTATTTGCCGAGACTCCACTCCACAATATGCACAATTAAACGAACAAACAGCGCTTATCAGTCACTTAAATAATGTCCATCAATAATTATACCAGACGTAGATTCGCAAAAGCGCGTCTCAAACATATTGCACCACTTCGAGTCAAGCGGCGCTCCGAAAATTCTGTGCAAAGAAAAGAAAAAAAAAACCGATTCGACTCGATCGCCGTTCATCGATCAATTGAGCAAAGAATCACGCTCGCGTTGTAAGTACACCTAAGGTGGTCAGAGGCGATCATCGCGCCGGCATTTCGTAAATGCAATTATCCGCGGGGCAATCAGAATGTGCGTATACGTATACATGCATCCTCCGAAGACACTAATTTCTCGTGGCTCGTTCGCTTTCTTTCGGCAGCCTTGAGAGTCCGCGACGCCGCGCAACGCGAACGGTAGCGCAATAATTGTCGAGAGCGTTTCTGGCGGGCTGGTTATTAGCGTTTAGCGCACGTGGAAAAGACACGAGTTGTTGCGGCCGCAGTGAAATTCGCGCGAGAATGAGAGATCGCTGGTTTTTGGCGAGGGCACGCAGTTTTGTAAGGCGCTGTTGCTTGATGCCTGCGACAGGAGGAGGCGAATTTTAAGCTTTTGGAGCGCGGCGTGGTGCAATGTAAGTAGAGGCAAGATGTTTTGGCTGGACGTTATGTTGTCGAAATTTTTTTTTTACAGTTTTTTTAATTACAATTATGCTTTATTACTCTCGATTTTGTATACTGATCGTACAAGTTCTAAAACAAAAATTATTTTTATTTCCTGCAACTGTTTTTTTTTTAATTTTACTTTTATCGTTAAATCTTGTTTTTGCGAAATTTTAACAGACAGTACAATGATTCGAAATATATTGTGTAAATACATTACGATGCCAAAACAGTTGGTGCAATATACCTTTTATATAGCGAGATACAGTTTACATTAAACTGAAATCGTCCTTTACGAATTTTTTTGTCGACATACTTATATAGTTACAAGGTCTAACTTCATACCTTTATGCCTCTTAAATTATCTACTACATATTTTAAACACTTAATTACAGATTAATTCATTTAAAATAATAAAACCCCTAAGTATCGAATACAATTTTGTAAAATATTAGTTACTAATGTTATTCGACACGCATCAAGTTATGCAATAAACTTCTTTTAAAACTTATTAATAATAATTTATTATAATATTATGATTCCATGGTTGTTTAACTAAAGTAAATACATGTTTAATGATAAACATTAATAATTATATAAAATTAAAAATTACGATTGATGAGTGGTTTTTGTACTTTTTATGTGTACTAATTACGCATTACTTGTGTTAGAATTCATTAGGACATTTAAAATTATCACACTTTTAGGAAATTTTAAATTTATAAAGATTCTGGTGAAAATAGAATCATCACAAATTTGGATAAATAATATTAATATTTTATCTTAATTTACATAAGAATTGATAGTTTCTTTTTTAAACATTTCTTTAATTTTTTCAAAATAACTCAAACATAACTTCGAATGCAGTATGTTTAGTTCCGAAATATCTTTATCATTTTACCTGGTTATCATTTGTCAAGACAATTTAAGGTAATAAAATAAAACGCGTTTTATTTTTATTAGCAAAATTGAGTCACTTTGTATTTTCATTGTTCTAGTCTGAATCATTCAGAAATATGATATACAGTGTTTTAAATTGTATTCATTAAAATTTACAAATTATATATTTTATTAAAACAAAAATGCATCTTCTGTGGAAAAAATCCATTCAAGAATTCTAAAAAATGTAACATATTGTACACATCTAATCTAACTAGTACTTCTCAGAAAGACAGATTTAAGGTTGAAAGGAAAATAATCTCGTTTAACGACATCATAAAGTTTTTTTTAATTAATATTATATAGCTCATTCATAAAACCTATTATGAAACTAACACCTTTTTTTAAATCGCACATTTATAGTAATGTTATCAAATATACGTCAGTACACTTGAAACTAAGACTAAATGCTTAAACCCATTGTCAAAAGTAAATATTAGTCGAAAAATTATTTTATGGAAATTGAAAAATCAGGATAGTTTATCAGGGAAAACCCATGTACTCGAGTCGAACGCTTTTTGAATAAGTAACTAATATAGATATTGAGTACGTCGAAATTTATTGTTTTTGCTATTGTAATAAGTTTTCGCGAGTAAAAAAATGGGAAAAACAGAAGTTAACTCGTTCGTTCGAAAATCGTAAAACACAATTATCTATCAATTTTGCAAAATCCCAAATAATTTAAGAAGAACAAATTACAAACGCAAATACAACAAATAATTGTCGTAAAAACCAGCGCTCTCATTCCCGACTTCAACCTGCTACCAATTATTATCCTCCACAATCTTGACTCACAAATCTATTACTTGTAGACTTCATCTCACTCGAATCAATTTTCATCTACTTCTCTCGAATCGGACATTCTTACTCATACCGGTCATCGCGACCTCGCGATACATCGGTCAATTAATAACCCGCGAAACCGCAGCTTACGCAGAAAGGGGGGAAGCACGAGAGAGGTGTCCCCCTAAAAATCGGTGGTTTTCCCGCGGCGCTCGTTCTCTGACGTCCGCGCGCTCTTTCTCTCCGCCCGGTGCGTGTCCGCGTTTTTCCTCGGTGGGGCGGCTCTGCTCGGAGAACGCGCGCCGCGCAGGTATAACGCACGAGCCAGGTCCAGTCGTCTTATAGATAGACCGTCGCTCGTCTCGCGGCGCTCTCCTTCCACGAGCGAGGCGCGCCGAGGATTTATATTAAAAGAGTCCTGCGCGAGATAGCGGGAGACGAGTCCGCGCCGGTGGTTAGGGCCGCGAGGAACTCGTGGTCGGAGCTTAATTTTGGATTGAGGCGGCTTTGTGAATTTTCGAGATTTTGGAGAGTTTGCCGAGGGACTGAATCCTGTTTTGTAAATTAAATTTTTAGATATACTGCTTGAATTTATCGTGGTGATCTTTGGTGAAGTTGGATTTTGTTTTGCCGCAGAAATACACAATGGGTACCAGAATACTTGTCTGCCTGGTGCTTCAGATTATCGTTCAACGGTGCCAATCCAGTAAGTAGGATTATGTTATTTTTGTCATACAGCTTTTTACAGTAATTTTTAATTTTATTAAATATTTGCTACATTTAATTTTTTATGAAGAAAAAAGTCAATTTGCAATTAAAATTAATTTTGATTTCTCAATAATTCATGTAAATTTATTTTAAACGATTTTCTGACATTTGTTTACCGTTTTAGTATGAAAACTAACAAACGCAAAATTAAATAGTTTAAAAAACAACAATAAGTCTGTAAAAATCAAATACTTTATAATCTAAATATAGTAGCACTTAATGCAAATTCTTTTAAGTGAATAAATGGAGTTAACTTAACAGTTTAAGCTTTTTCGCAAAGCGCAACAAACGGAAAATTGTGTTGTATCATTCAAAGTAGTTAATAGTCATTTATGAAAATGAAATAGCCCTGGTTATTCAAATAAGTTTAACCGTTTTATGAATTTAAGAACCCTAAAGAATTTCCTTCCTGCAGGCGGATCTGCGGTACAGAAATATACGTTGAAAAATACGTTAAAAGAATGAGAATTCATAGTAGATTTATTTTATATTTAATTAAACTTGATTTTCGAAGAACATATTATTGTACAAAAATTCTTTTACTAGCATATTTTTTAATGATTTTTTAAATTATTTTAATAATATTACATAATAATAATTGTTACTTCTTTTATAAAAAGTGCAAAAACTTGCTTTTTTTTTAAATATTAAATGACATAAATGATTATGTACCAAAATAATTACTAGTTTTTTAATCACAGTTTCATAATTTTACGGAAGAACGATGATCCAATTCTTAACGTAATGAATGCATCATCGAATCATTATACTTACGAACGGCAATTGACAATAAAATTATTTAACATATTATTAAAATTATTTAACCAATATAAATTCGCGCCCAATAACCACTGCCATATCCGTCCAGATCTCATAGTATCAAACCATCAACGGGATCCGCCAGTCTGGGTGGAACCAGATGACGACGAGGTCGACGAAGTGGACTGGTCGAGGCACCCCTGCAGGCGAGCCTGCAAGAACAACGAGCAGCCGAAGACGTGCCGCTACAAGTTCCGCATCGAGCATTACTACACGATGAGCAGGGCCTGCTACGACTGTCCCTACAACATCACCGACTGCTTCAGGCCCCATTGCGTGCCCGCCGACGGGGTCGACCGGCCCCTCGTCGTCGTCAACCGACAGATGCCCGGACCGGCGATCGAGGTGAGTGTGTCGCGGGGAGATAAGATTGCGAGCTTTGCTCGGGGAAACTGGAGAGTTCGGGAATTCTGAAAATTCGGGTATAGCTTTTTTTTAGGGCCTCTCTGGAGGCCGTAATTCTGTGGGTTTAGGGGTATTTAGTTTTTGATGGAAATGCAGTGATAAGGAAGCTTGTTTGAGTTTATTCTGCGATAAGGAAATTAAATAGTAAATTTAACGTTGGTATACATGAAAAACGCTTGAAAATTTATAGAAAAGTTGATGGTTTTTATAGCATACTTTTCATTTAAAATTTGAAGAATTTTGCTCGCAGCAGATTGTTAGAAGCTAAAGATAAGCTAAAAAAAGGTTTATTTTTACTGTAAATGAGATGCTACGCCACACTAACGTCAAAAATCTTTAAAAATCTTTAATGTTAAATCTGAATAAAAATTTGCGAAATTTTATCATTAATTTTTTTATATTTGTAAACGCGTAAAATATCTTCTAACACTTTAAAAAAAAATATGATTCCCGGTAAAAAAACGTTTCGCAAGATGAATAGCATTTCTATTCAACATTTCAATGCTTTACGGAAGGTTAGACAGTTAATGTCTCATTATTGAGGATTAAGCTTGCAAAATCGGTTGGTATTTTTCAAGTGTAAGTTAAAGCCTTCAATTTCTAGAAGCTTACAATGGCCTTTCCCGTATTCCTCCGCGTTATGTAATGGAGAAACTTGTTGCAATTTAAAGTGCGTATACCAGCTGCGACAGCTAATTTCGATTTCCAAAACCCATGAAAAAATATCGATGTTTTCTCCAGTTCCTGTGCGGAATACACGTAACGTTTACAGTGGACGAGAGTGAAATTATTAAATGTCCATAACCGTTTAGATTAATTTTCACTCATTATCTTGGTGCTAAACTTATTTTCTTCGAGGAAGTTGACGCACTTTATATGTTACGTCAATGTCAAACATATTTTTTTAAATGACAACTTGGTAAATTTAAATAATATTCAAAAGTGCAAAGATCTATAAAATTATATGTTTTGAAAATATTTGAATTAATATTGTCTTCAGTCTAACAAAAGTTAATATTGCACTACTTTATTGATATCAAATACTATTAGTGTATTTTACACTTAAGAACATATTAATGTCTAATTGATATAAAACACCTAATCTATAAACTATACAAATCGATTTGAATTAGAATTATTCTAACTCACTAGACTCTGACGTAAAACGCTCCATGAATCCTATAAATTATTAAAATAAATCTAGTTCTCGCGTAGCATTAATCTAATTTAATCAGCTGCTAATGTGCTGATTCGATCGTTTTTCTGCAGCATTTGTTTCCAAGAGATTTACAAGTTTAAATTCATTAATTCCTTTGCGCCGAGATGTCAAAAACCGCATCGAACGCGATCTTGCATGCTTATGCATTGCGTCATTATATATATTATAATTCTCGGTACGTCACCAGTAGAAACCGAAATTTATTTTAAAAATTAATTTTAATTAAATGTTCGAACTTGAACATCATAAAGCATTATAAATTTAATGAAATTTAATTGCATTCTTTTAAGTATTTTTAATTGTACTTCGTATCTTTAGGATCGCCAGCCTGAATAAAGCCATATAATCCTGCGTGCAACAACAATCATTTCCCATCCTCGATCCAGTTACATAAAGCCCCTTAACAATGTAACTTTCCGATACCTCGCCGGATCTCCGGCTGCTCCTTACAGCGTAACGTTCGCTCGGCCAAACATTTGCCTCCCATTAAGCCTAAATTACGTCCGAGCCATCCAATACCACAAGAGCAATAAACGGCCGCGGTAAAAACTCGGAAAAAACAACAACAAAACTCGATCGTTAGAAAATAAAAGCGGAGAGCCATAAAGCATCGCGGCGCGTCACTATGGCGGAAGTAAAAAACACCGTTTCCTACCGGTTTCGCGAGTCGCGAAATCGCGCGCGGAAGGTCAAGTTTCCTTCGGAGGCGCACGACCTTCCGAAGGTCTCCTTTCGCTTCTCGCTTTATATTCGCTTCTTATGGACCGCCGCTTCGAGTCGCGGCGGAAACTGCTCTCACGGACGAGAGATCGCGCGCGATTTGCGCGCGCGCCTCTCTGTCTCTCTCTTCTTTTGTTGCTTTTTTCTCGCCGGAGAAGTTTGCATGCGACCGCGGACCTTGATAAATATTGCAAAAAGCGAAGCGAGCTCGTTTTTGTCGAGGTGCGCGGAGGTGATACGGGGAAATCACGACGGCGCGATGTGTCTTTGCGCTCGAGGCGTGGTCTTATTTGCTTTGAAAATTGAGGCCTGCAGAGAGAGAGAGATTGGTTTACGAGAGATAACTCAGAATTTAGTTCGATCTCGTGGAGAATGAACTTGAATTTTTATTTGAATTGTGCGTTCTTGAATAATGAACAGGTGGGATGGAGAAAAATTGAATGTAAGGCACGTGACGGACTTCGGTTTTTTTTTAAAGGAATGAAAATCGGTGAACCGAGTAATAATTTATGACGATAATCAGCTGATTTTTTTGTGTGTTTGTATAGAAAAAAATAGTCTCGCGTTGCGTTTTTCCGCGCGAATGAAAAAGCCGCGTAAAATCTCTAAAAATGATACGGATTGCGGACTTTGTTTGTTCTGAATCGGCGCGTAATTACAATTTCAGGGATGTACTTCGCGTACCATTAATTCTTCATTCGAGAAGGTTTTTTCGTAAGATATTGTATAAGCGGTTGTAACCGTATTTCCTTACTGTTTGCTGAAAACTTATTACGGCGAGATTTAGCATTTAATACGAGATTCGAATCCTTTAATGCATAATATGTATGCAAATCACGCGGGCATTTCTTTGTTTTTATTTATGAGTATCAACATTAATATTCTGGCAATGGTCGAAATTCGCTGCCTAAGTTAGAATTCAAAAGTTTTGTTGCTCTTGGTTGCACGATCATGGTATAAAAATACTCGAGAATTGACTTTTTAATAAATAACTCGGTAAATTTTTTCATTGATATTTATTCAGTTTGAAAATTTTACTTAGTTTTTTTTTTGCAAACATGAAAATCCTTAAAATTTTATGTAATCCCGGTATGATGGGTTTTCAAGTTTTTTAAATCATAATTTACAGGCCATTTCTTTCATATATATAAATCTTGATTTTATTTTAATGCGCATTAAAATTTAATTGTACTCGGAATACTCATTAACCAATGGAAAATTAATAAAGACAAATGATTTTTTTTAAAAAATAGTATTTACAAAAATAAACTTTTTGCATCGCTTTATTCAACGACCAAATAATAACCTCAGCTTAAATCCAATATATTATTAAACCGATGCACACGTCACTACCAAAAAAGTCAAATTAAACCTTCTCCGCTTGCGGAAGTAAATTCCTAAAAAAAAACCGGGGAATCCCCGAAACCGAGCTCTCACCGAGCGTCAGACAGTCCACTCATCCATCAAAAATAAAATAAAAAATAAAAATGCGCGCCCGAGGGCTCGGCTCTTCGCGGAACGCTCCCGACATGCGACTGCTGCACGTGCAGATTAATTATTAATCCGCGGTTGCTCCTCTTTTTTCCTCCTTCGATCCGCGCTTTTTTCGCACCTGTTCGCCGTTACAAACGAGTGTAATAATACCGCGAGCCGCCGCCGCGTCCTTCGGGGCGGTTCCGGGTGCCGGTACGTAATCACGTGTCTCGTGCCGGCATTTTAACAGCCGATTAGCGCGTGACTTCGATTGTTGTACGAGGATCGTTATACCGGAGGGGGGCCGAGGAGGCGGGAGGAAGACAAAGGGGGTGATGACGAGGCGATGCAATTGAACTGTAGCGGGAAACGCGCGGGATTTGAATTTTATGAGGCGATCGCGAATACGGTGAATAAGTGGGAAATGGTATAATGGAGATGATTGGAAAGACGAGGACGGGAATTTTGAGAAGCGGTTTGAAAAGTTTAATTGACAAGTCACGCGCGCTGCATCCGACCGGTCGATCTTTGATTATTGTATATTTAGCTTTTTATCGATGCGAGAGGCTTTTTTGTATGCAGGCTCATTTGAATGAATTAGAGATAGATTTTTAGAAACGAAATGAACCTGGAACGATCGAAGGCTGCGAAGTTTAGTTTGAATCTATCGCTCATTGAGGATTCTTAATCATTTAGTAAAATTTGTATAATTCAACGCGAAATTACACGTATAAAACGTATTTAATATAATTGAGATTTATCGCGTTGCCATGAATATTTCATTTATCCGAATGCATCTAATCTTCTCTTAATTTATTTTAAAACATTTCACAGAATCTTTTCGCGATTAAACCGATCAAAGTTTGATTATCACAATTTTTATTCTGCATTTTTGTTGATTTAAAAATGACCGATCATTCTGGCTAAAATTATAGAAACGACGATTACGAACAAGAGACACCAACGTGCATTTAATGTAATTATAGTAGTTAAGCATGAAATAGGAAGTGAATGAACGAACGAAACGCGAAATAAATTCAGTGCAGTATTAACTAATTACGGGTAGTTTAATCAAAGAATCCCGCAGCAATGTAATGACGAAACTATCATCCGTTTTTTTTTTTTTTTTTTTTTCGAGTTTATTCGCGCATTCAATATGTATTTGTGCAATAATTTTTCCCGCTATTCTGTGCGAACTATGAGTAGCGATTTAACGACTTACGGCTCTTCGGCGAATTAAGGTTTTGATTTTGAATAAAATGGAAAACGATTGCGATGATTTTGGATGAATATTCATCATTTTATAAAATAAATCATTGTTAGACGATAAGGAGAAGCGATTGTTCTGGGCAAAATTTATTACCAATCTCTGAATGGTTATAGCTTATAATTTCACACAATAAAATTACAAAGAATATTGTTTCAGATTTTTTCAAAATCAACTTACAAAAGTATGATTGTGTAAATTAAAAATGTAATTAGCCTGCCTGACCGATTTTATCAGTTACTACTTGCTATCCAATCTTTCTATTTCAAATCCAACCCCAATATCCAGCGTTTATATAAATTCACTTTCTTGTATAAAAATATACGATACTTAGGTGTGCAGGAACGCAACAATGATTCACGACCCACAAGTAGAAACAGATAAAATCTCTCAGACACACTCGAAATCCCCTGTACACTTTGATTTCCGCATAAAGAAATAAGAATACGAATAAGTTTCAATGTCAGACTCCAAGCAGCAGCCAAGAATCAAAACCCTCTTTTCCTTCCACTTAGGTCTGCGAGAGCGATAAAGTAATCGTCGACGTGAGAAACATGCTGCACGCGGACGCCACGACGGTGCACTGGCACGGACTGCACATGAAACAAACCCCCTACATGGACGGCACGCCTTTCATCAGCCAGTGTCCCATCCAGCCGGGCGACAGTTTCCAGTACAAGTTCTACGCCAGGAATCCAGGAACGCACTTCTGGCACTCGCACATCGGTGAGTTTTTCGTTTTTCTAGGCTAATATCTCACCGCGACGTATACAGTCGTTGTCAGTTGGGAAAAAGCTTTCGAGGGCGAAAGTTTTTACGACAAGCTTGAGTTTCGTTCGGAATTTGATTGCGCGAAGAGTTAACGTTTGCGCCCGCATTTTTTTTATCTGGGGAAATAACTTGGTTTCGAAATCTCGTGAATTTTCCGTGGGCGCAGATAATGCAAGAGATGTTCTCGTATACTTAATTTTAGTGATATTTGAAAACTGTAAACTGCTTATGTGAGTATGTGAATTCAGGTCAAGACCGCTTGCAACTACATAGTCCATTTCGTCATTACCGACGAATTACAGAATCGGTTATTTACCGAACGCAGTCACATTTCATTCACTTCACCGCTGCTATTAATTCAATGCTATATCTCTTACATTCATATTCTAACGTTGAATGATGCACGAGTACATAATATACTATTAAATCTTTCTGTAAATTAATAAAAATTTCGAATACAATATTAATTCAACTACAATAAATATATAATTAGAAACAAATATCCACAATGATTGTCAATCAAATTTTGTACGTCGGTGCTCCTTCTGACGTCACGAAATTTCATATCAAGCGCGATATAACGCAGAGAACAACAGGACGGAGATACGCGACGATTGTTGTTTGAGCAGACGCTCTTTTTTTTCGAGTTTTCCGAGATCCAACTCAATTGAGCGAATCAGGTGGTAGCTGATTGCTAAAGATAGCACGTGATTTAAATATACGCGCACAAGTTTGATGGATGATTGGAAAATCGCATTGTGTAACAGACGAGATTAAACAGTGACTAAGGGACTTTTTGTGGTTGGTGAATTAAGTGCGAAAACAATTTGGCCATCGCATAAATATAGATATTTAGTTTTAGATCTTCTTTTTTTCGTTAGCTTTCCTGTTGGCTAAATCAAGCAGGAAAAATGTTAATTGTGCGAATGGTTTGACGAAAGTTGTTCACAAAAGAGTTTTTAATAAGTATGTAAATTTTAATAAGCCGCGATACATTTTGGCGAACCGAATGGGTTTTGTAAAAAAATCGTTGCGGTCTTTTGAATTCTGGCTTGAACTGCGACGAATTCGGAGAATTAGAAAAATTACTGATATGATAAATTGAAGCTTAAAAGCTGTTTTCTGAAATGTTCGTTTATTGAACTGTAAAATGATTCTTGCGTAAGAGTTTTTATATTCAGTCGTTGAATATAGATTGCTTACATAATAATAAAAAAAAAATTATTGAGTTTTTTCAATAAAAACGTCATCAAATTTTTATTTATTTTTAGTTTTTTAATCCTCGCAAGAAGTTTATTCTAAAAAAAATTTAGGTAATAAAGATTTCTTTCGATTTTAATGATGACCTGGAACTGTAAAAATACAAACAATTAAAGTTGTGCGCAACGTATTTTGTTATTTTATTATTTTGTTCAAACTATAAAAAATATAATATTTGAATAAGTAAAAAACTTTATTCAGTTTATAAATGTAAAATTGACTATAACCATTAATTTAATTTCAAACACGTTTTCTTTCGAACAACATTGAGTCTAACGAACTGCTACTTGTGAAAGAATCTTCCTGCAATTAATTCTCAAGGTTTATAATTAAGGAAAAATACATTGTTGTACATTTTCCTGTTAACAAGGTTAATTATACTAGGCTTAGTTTGTCACTATCAATATTGTACGAAAGTTGCGCATGTAGGATAATTTTTACTCCCAATTATGCTTAAGCAACTAAATTGAAAGTTTCTCATTAACCTCGCAGTGTCTATTTCAAAATTTGTAATCAATCATCAATTAAATTATTAAAACATTAAAAACAAAGCAAAACATCACTTTCACCTCCACCAACTTTTCTCTACAACCAAACACATTATTTATCGAACAAAAAATTGAAGTCACCCCGTCCACCCTCAGGTTTCCAGCGTGGCGACGGCTTGTTCGGGCCGGTTGTGATCCGTCAGGCCCCGCGAAAGGACAGGCTGAGCGAGATCTACGACCACGACTTGTACACCATCTCGATCATAGACTGGGACCACGAGCTCGGCCTGGAGAAGTTCCTGGCCCATTACCACAGCACCGGGGACAACAAGCCGCCGAATATCCTCGTCAACGGCCTCGGCAGGCACTCGAACATCACTTTAAGAAACAATATTCCCGCCGTCATGCCGCTGGCGACGTTCAACGTCAAACAGGTATACTTGGGTGTTTTGTTTTTCATTGAGCGGACAAGTGGCTGTAGGTAGTACGATGATCTTTCGCCGAAGTGTTTTGGCGAGAGTAACGGGATATTGTATATTACTTGCCGAGTTTTTATGGGAGTGAGATCGTTGCGAGGGAAACGGACATTTTAAATTGGAGAATTTTTAAGATGTGTTTTAAAGCAATGCGTCTGGAAACAATCATTGAGGTTGTTTTCGAAAGTTTTAGTTGAATAAATTAAAATTTTTATCGCGCTCATCAGTGCGGAAGCAGGTGATGAATTATATTCTTTGCTCGTTTAATAGAATCATTAATTTCTTTGTATTAAATTGCACCTTTAAAATCTATCAAACAGGTTCCATGTTTCGAGGATAATTGAGATTTATCGTGCATGTGTCTAATAATAAGATTGTAGAGTTGTTTCTGAAGGAGAATTGGAAAAGTTTAATTTTGAAAACAAAAATATTGAATTTAGATATTTATTACGTTTAATTGAATAATTAGGTTACGGTAATAAAGCACTTAAATGATGACAACATATAACATGCTAAATGTGTATACATTTATTATATATCAAAATAAGGAGTGTACAATTACTTTTAATTTTATTTATTCACGTGTATGCAATTTTAATAAGAGGTTTGAGAGTAGATCAAAAATCGTGATACTGAGAACAAGTCAATCAAATTTTTCAGAAAAATTAATTTTCAAAAATTATTCTTATGATATACAATATTTAAAATAAGAACCAAGTAAAGATTTAGAGACAAGTTCTAAGTATAGGATGCACATCATCATTAAAAAAATAAGATTTCCAAATATCATCTGATGTTAAAATCTATAATTACCAATTAACTACAAGTAAAAACAGTTTAATATTTTCAAAGTGTACATAATTTTCATGCTAAGACCTAAGCTAATAAAATTAGCCTTACGAATTAACTAGTCAATTAGGTAATTTCTACGCATTATAATACTTTTATATATTACCCATAAAAATAAATTCATTAATTAGACAATCAGCTGACATTCAATTATAAAAATAAAAATAAATTAGAATTCTGCAAAAAATCTAGGTTCCTTAAACGATGCAACACTGCACTCGAAACTCGTCCTGATTCCCAAAAAACTTGCGCCGATTCCAGAAATCGCACGACCTTCGGGGATTCACATTTCAGCCCACCAAAAATACACTCTTCTTGAGCAATGCCCTCGTGCCAATCATTTCCCCGGCGCTGTTATGCAACGCGGCGCCTGTCCGCTTTACGAGGCGCTCCGTACAAATATCTCCGTTGGTTCCTCGCTCGATCTTTCTTTCGCCGCGGGCGAAATTCTCTTTGCGCGCCGCGAGTTCCGGCATGTCGCGTTCGACTTCCCGAATAAATTCGGGGATTAATTATTGCGAACCGAACGACGAGAAATGGTATAAGCTCGTGATTAGTTGGCGAAATTTTTTTTATTATTTTATTTGCCTGCTTTTGAGGCGAATTTTTTGCGGCTCCACTCGCGATGGTCAGAATTAGCGTGTTTTTATGACGCCGCAGATAATTTCTCTTTATTTGCCTTTTTATGCTTAGTAATTGACAGAAATTTATGTAAGGAAGTAGAACTTTGGTCCTATTTTGTGCGTGATTTCTAAATTCAGATTAGGATTCGAGCGTGAAATTTATAGCTGTTTTCAGAATGTTTTCAAACTAACCGGTATTAAAAGATTTTGTGAACATCACATGTGTGAAGCATGACATAACGTCAGCTACTGTTCTAAAATGAGAGTAAATTTTAGAGCAAATATTTATTTATTCCTCACAGAAGCATTTCATTCGTCGCGCCTACAAAAATCCATGGAATTAATACATAAAATCAAGCTACAGACATTCCATCCTGCACTTGACGCCGCGCGCGATAAATTTTTCGCGACCGTAAACGCCGGTATCAAGGATCGCAATGATGAAATTTTCAACCTTAACGCGCGGCGTACAAGTCCATAACGCTCCCCTGGACGTATAACTTTCCATACGCACACGCGCATTTGCCGCGAGCCGCTCTGACTTACTGACGCAACGCGTCACAATAAAGAACTCACCTCGTCGGCTCGAGACTCAATCCTCTTCTTTTTTTTTTCTTTGATTTACCCAGCATTCCAAGCACCGATTTCGCATCATTAACGCCGGAGTCCTCAACTGTCCCATCGAGATGTCGATCGACAATCACAGCATGTACATCGTCAGTTCCGACGGAAGGGACCTCAAGCCTGTGGAAGGTACGTAAATAAACGATCGATCGGCGTTATTTACTCACCCCCAAAGAGACAATAATATTGACCGTTATCGCTTTCGCAGCCCTGTCCTTGGTCTCCTACGCCGGGGAGAGGTTCGACATAGTCGTCGAGATGGACCAGAAGGTCGGCAACTACTGGATGAGGTTCCGGGGTCTATTGGACTGCGGGCCCGCCTTCGACAAGGTTCACCAGGAGGCCATTCTCAGGTACGAGGGCGCACCGGAGGAGGACCCGAAGGAGCCGGTTGGCTACGACGTGCTACCCTCGAAACGCGCCGATTTAATGGTAGGTTCTTCTATAACGCGACGATTATCGGTATTCGACTCGGTGGATCGGAGGGGTGTGTAGTGACCGCGAGGAAATCGTTTTGCAGCAAATCAATCCTCTGAACAAAGGAACGGAGTCGCAGGACGTTCTGAGCATCCCGATGCTGGAGGCGCTCGATAAGAACACGGCGGATATCACGGAGGAAATAGACTACAAATTTTACATCACCTACGATTTTTACGGCAAGGACAACAGAGATTTTCACCGCAAAGGCTTGTACGGTTACAATGATGGTAAGCTTTGGCGTATTCAACTCCATTTTTACGTAACATTTAAATATTATAGAACTCGTTATTATTTATTTTTTAAAGTTCGTTAGACATACCTTTAAAATAACCTTTACAACTAAATCGCATAAAAATAATAATAAAGTTCTGCTCACCGTTCCCTGCCACCTTTATTTCAACAGCGAAGCCGCGAGTAACCGACCTCTCCATACTCGCGGCAACCTGCACATTTACCTCCTCAAGAGTCCCCTTTAAGGAAAGCCGATTCCGAAACGAAAATAAACCAGCCGCACTTTCCTCATAGCGCCTGAGACAAAGTTTCGACTCGCGCAACTCTTTATAACCACGTGGCGATGACGCACGAGAGTGGCCGGCTCTCGCGCGTGCATGCATGCAAGCCGAGACCTTTCCCGACGATCGCCGCGTCGTTCCTTTTTCGAGATCGATCGCGATCCTCCCGCGGCGTGCAGCGATAAAATTCGCGCGATTTCCCACACCTGTTCTCCCTCGATCGTTATATTGCTATGTACATACGGCTTTATTTTCTGACCCCGCAGTCACCGACAAAGTCGGCACGCCGCAGCTCAATCACATCACGAACGTGAATCCGCCCTTCTCGCTCATGTCGCAGACGGACCTGATCGAGTCGAAGATGTTTTGCAACACGACCACGGTCAGCCGAAAGTGCGAGCACAAATTCTGCAGCTGCCTGCACGTTAATCAGGTGGAGCTCGACAGCATCGTCGAAATTGTTCTCATCGACGAGGGTACGTATATGCGACACGGGCCGTAGCGCGTTTGAGCGCTGAGCTGAATTTTTAGGCCGGGGGACGGATTGGGGAAGATGATTTTTTTCTTCTTCTTTTTTTTTTTTAATAGGAATTAATTTCAATCTATTTTGTCGCTGGAGAAATAAATGGGGTTTTTGGTTGCACTTATAAGAGATTCGACGATCGAAAGCGTTGTTATTAAAAGAATTTCAAACGATTGAAAATAGTTAAAAAATAACAAAATGAATGATTTATTATTAAAGGTAAAATAATTAGAGTAACTCATAAATCATCAAACACGGACAACGAAGAATCAGTTTTTATTAATGATAAAAAAAAAAGACAGAATTTTCCTTAATCACTGAAAATATTCAAAATTATACCTTTAGAAACTTTTTACAATAGAGTTCCATTTACTTTTATTCCTCAACGTGGAAAAGCTCATATACAAACTGTCCTCGAACGGTATATTATACCAGAGGAGCAAGAGGGATGGCGCATACAATTGCTCCGATAAATCAACGCGTTTCATTACACAAGAAGCACGTGCTGCTCATATGAATTGTACCGAGTCGTCGCTGGGGAGAGGAAACTTTTCCTCGATTCTTCTCCCGGCTGCATCACTTTCGCGCACCGCGTTTCCATGCACTTTTACTTATTTTCGGCGAATCCGGATTGTTTTCCTCGGCGCGCAATCAACGACCGCTTACACGGGTTATTACGTTTAGTTGCTAATTAATTAGAATATCAACGCTTATCGCGGAGGTTCGCTCGATGGAAATTTAGATATGCCCGCGTTTACGATAGAAAATTGTGTATATCGCATCGCTAAACGCGCGATTAAGTAGAATTTTCTGATAGCGGCTTCGGCGTTTGCATTTTTACAAGTTCATTCGGAAAACATTTATAATTTTGAATGCGTGTTGCAGCGCGTCGGATCAGCGGATCGTATTTTACGGGTTTTATGTACAATAGCTAATTTGCATGTCGAGTTATATAATTTTTAAGATTTAGATCATTTTAATATTGAATAAAAAAAACTGAATAATGAATATGCACATTAATCTTACAGCGAACGATAAATTGTTCTAAAAATAGCATAATACACCAATAATTATAGATGCAGCAAAGTTGCAACACGAATCACATGATATTTTCAATTTTATCTCTTCAATATTTGGAATAAATGTTTTTTTAGAGATTTACCGGTAAAAAAACGGGCTTCGTACTATTATAAACGCACGATTGTTTTTGAAATTTAGAAAGGCACAAACCGCAACCGATGACGATAAATTTTTTCATCATTCCTGTCATTATCTTTCATTCAAAGAAAACCCTGTTCGATGCATAACCGCCTGCGAGACACAAAGAACTCGTGTACTTAATCGAATAAAAATTAGCAGTTTTACGGCTCACACTCATTCATCGTAACGACGCGTTCCTTCGCATAACGCAACGACTAATTAAATTTCACCTTCCTCTTTCCTGCCCTTCACTATCGAAAATAGAATTGATATCTTCGACGGCAAGAACAACGGTAAATAATCAACTTTTTCAAATTCCATTTTCAAGGTCGTTCTTAAACCAAATTAATATCGCTTTCCGTTCGGACTTTATAATTTTGCTAATTTTATCAATTACGAGCCCCATCGAAAGCAATTGTAAACGCATAAGAATTTTCTTGAACGACGACTGCGAATGACTCGTGCATTTTGATTGAAAACGAAGTATAGTTTCACTATAAATTTACTTTCGATTTTGAAAAAATTTATTAGCGCAGATAATGTCAGATAAATAAAAAAAAACATTACAAATTTATAATTTGATTATAAAAATTGACTGAAACCGGTTACAACTGCCGAGGCATTTTCGAATCATCAATTAATCATCGCTCTCGCGCCTCAGCCCGATTTTTCCCGCATCGATTAAATCCCCAGCGCCCCGCGCTTTTCCAACAATAGCTCCGTCACCTCTCCCTCTCCATCATCACACGACACCTGCCAAGTGTCGACGAACCTTATGTGTGCTAAGAGGAGGAAAACTCTCGTGTGTGCAGGTGTGCCTTACGACGCCAACCATCCGTTTCACCTTCACGGGCACAGTTTTCGCGTGGTGGCCATGGAGCGGCTCGGGTCGAACATCACGCTCGACGAGGTCTCGAGGCTCGACAGGGCGGGACGCATCAAGAGGAAGCTCGATCACGCCCCGATCAAAGACACGGTCACGGTGCCCGACGGCGGCTACACGATCGTGCGCTTCAAAGCGGACAATCCAGGTAAGACGACGCACGGAGAGAGAGATCGCTTTTCCTTTCTAACTGGCGCTGCATGGGAGTCGACGGGCTTAATTGCTCGTTTGCGATGTTGAAGTTTAACGATGAGGGATAGAGCCGTTTGCCGGTGAGTTATGTAAAGAGACGAGACCTTGGGGGAAGATAGCTGTTTGAGCCTTTGATGCACGGTGTTTTATGAAGAGAAGCATTGATTTAATTCTTCGATTTGCTTGGTGATCGATCTTTGCTTGATGTTAGAAACTAATTTTTGTATAGAATTTAGTTCAGTTTTTTAAGTGTCTAAATTTTGTCTAAGCAAGTTTGTTTACATGGTTTAGTTTTTAATAATTTTCAATTAATTAAAATAGCAATAGAAATAATTTCTGTCAAAAGTATAGTATTTTATTTTTTACATCTTGGATATAAAATTCAAATAAAAACATGAAATTAAATTAAAATTATATAAATAATACTTAAATGTTTATCCCAATAGAATGTGAATCTTTACAGAAACATTCCTTAGATTGGAAAACGTTGAAAATCGTATCAACTTCCGGCCAAGTAGTAAAAGTCACTTAGATCACCTGTAAGAGAACTGGTTAGACCTCTAAAGAGATGTAATCAGGTAGACTTATAAAATGTTTATAATCCAAAAGACCCATACGAATCTGATGAAATTGTTGGTCTTCCCCGATTTCTAAAAAGAAAATCAGATAATTTCCTATAAGGATAATGGCTCTGCCTATCTGACGATAAGAGGGATGCACGATTATCTGATTACAAATCGACAATTTAACATTCGCTTTTCCTCAATAATTGGTGCAGAATTTTAGTCTTCTAGAGATAAAACAGATAAAATTAAATGAAATCTGGTTGTTTATCAGAAAAAAGCGGCGCCCAGTAGCAGTTAAAAATAATGTATTTCACGCGCTTTGTGCTTCTCGCGAAGTATATGTAAATTAAAAAAAAAAAAAAGCGTACCGACACCGCAATTGCATCATTTCGCCTGGCGCAAAGTCACTCAAATGGAATTGCAACATACGTATGCATCCGTTTAAAGAGACGCAAACCGACAGATATGTTGCAACTACCGAGTTATTAACGTAACGTAAAAGGCTGAAAAACGATAAAATAGAGTATTTAGATTGCAAGCCTTTTTAAGAAAGAAAAAAAAGTAATTTCCAAGAAAAATTGTTCTACGACTCTTAAAGAATTATTGAAGTTTCCGACGAACTAAGCAATACATGTAACAAATATAAATATAAAAAGTATATAACAATAATCCAAAAACTAATATTAAACAAGTTTATTTAAAAAACTTAATTATCATTATTATTTTTTATTTATTTAATTTCTCACTTTGCAACTTCAATATACATTCCATTAGCTACACCCAATTTGTCCACACAACTAATCATCAAAATTACCTCCAGGCTACTGGCTGTTCCACTGCCACATCGAGTTCCACTCGGCGATCGGCATGTCTATGATCTTCAAAGTCGGCAAGCACCGAGACTTCGTCCCGGTGCCTCGCAACTTTCCCCGGTGCAACGACTACCCCCGGGCCTCGATGAACAACAACAAGCACACCCAGCTCAGCCTTCGCACCGACGACGACGACGACGACGAGGCCACCGGCGATCCCGACGACGTCGAGAACGACGACGAGTACAAGGAGGAGGACCCCGACGCGAACGAGGTGAATCACCCGCTGAGCCGCGAGGTGGTCGACGAGAAGGTCCGCTCGTCTCTGTTGACCTGGCTGCCCATGATTATCAGCGAGCTGCGCGCCGCCAATTCCTCGGCTCGGCTGGGGATTTCCGCGACGACGACGCTGCTCGCCCTCGCTTCCTCGCTTGTTTGTCGCTTGCTGATGAGTGTCGTGGCGTTTTGATTTTGTTTTTGTCTGTGCTGTGTTTTGGCTTTGGACACTGAGTGTTTGCCGAGGAGGCGCTTCCGCCGGTTGTTGTTCGAGCGGGACGAGGTGACGCAGACCGATGGAACCCGCGGGATTTCTCGATGATTATTCGGGGTTTTTCGAGCTTGATCTGGCACGGAGTGATTTGGGAATTTTGAGTTCTCTCGTTTATTTTCAAATAGTATTAAGGCAGTATTGAGAAAAAGTTTTTTATATTTTGGCTGCTCTTTTTTTTTTTTTTTTTTTAAATTTGATTTATACTTGGTTTTACGAAGATATTTTATTCATTACATCAACTTGAAAGATAGAACTATAAATCACAGTCGATTATATGAAGAATTAAGTATTCTCTTTGCATTAAATGAACAAAAAAAAGGCATTTTGCAAACTTAATAAAAGTAAGTTGTTGTAGTGCAAAATAAAGTGCAATACTTGTGCAAACGATTTACTAAATCATTTATAATTAATGTAATGTAATGTAATTTATTAACTAGAACAATCTTTGTGCGATCCACTATAGAATTAGATGATTAAGTCAGATTGTTGCATAATAATTATTCTTATTGAATAAGAAGGAATAATGATATTGTTCGGCGCCATGTCAGAATAAATTCGATACAAATATTTTTTACTTTCTTACACTTTTAAAGTAATAAGGTATAGAGCGCTTTTAATGTTAAATTAGTGATTTGTACTGTGATATACACATAGAGGTTGTTTGTAAGAAAGTTGAACCTAAATTTAGGATTTTTATATACTACTCTTTTATAAGAATGTAGTTGGTCATAGTTGTAAATAATCTCGAGACAATCAGTGTACTTAAAAATATTTTAAAATTGTTTGTGGCTTGCAATGTACATTTTTTTTTAATTTTGTCTTTAATGTCGTTACGTTTTTATTTTAACAGGTACCAGAGACGTTCTCGTAAATGAAAAAAAGGCTCGTCGAAAATTATGAGAGAGGATTCCGAAATGATGCTGCACGTAGATTTTTTTATAATTTTTTGTACATAGTAGATAAAAAAGTAAAAGGAAAATAAACTGTTAAAGTTTGATGAAGAGCCTTTTTTTATTGAAAAACTAATACGTGTCTATAATATTTTTTTAATAATTATAATACTTCTATTTTT
Organism: Ormyrus nitidulus; assembly: GCA_900474335.1. Classification (NCBI taxonomy): domain Eukaryota; kingdom Metazoa; phylum Arthropoda; class Insecta; order Hymenoptera; family Ormyridae; genus Ormyrus; species Ormyrus nitidulus. The sequence goes on from UCOL01000098.1 coordinate 27,912, forward strand.
ATAAAGGACGTTTAGTCCATAAAAAATTTTAAAATAAAATATTCCTTATTTTAGCTGATTAGTGTCACTGAATGTATGAAATATGTATTTTTAATAAGTATTAAATCAATTGTTTGATAGTAATGAATGAAAATAACTAATGTAAACTGGTGAATGAAGAGTTTGAATGTAGAATTGTGAAGTTTGATGTAAAAGTGATGGTTAAATTGATAAGTTACTCTAATGGTTGTTTCACTATTGTTGTAATCTACAAAACAGGGGAAAATGTATGTTTATGCAGTATTGAATTACGTATTTTTTAAAACTTATTACACGTTATTTTATACATAAACCATTCATTGTATTATAATTATTTAAAATTACATTAATTTAAGGTAGATTAATTATTTGAAGATAAAATCGGAAAAATAATGCCTTCTATGAAAAAAAAAAACAAAATTTTAATTTAAAGATTTGACAATAATTCTCTAATTATGTAAGAATAAATAGCTTTATTGTTTAATGCGTATATTTACTTTTTACCTTTCTTGCAAAATTTCCTTAATACTTTTCCTTTATATTACTAACTTGTATTAGTAATGTATTCACATTTTCATCCATCAAAAAAGTGCCAGCTCACACCCGCTTACTCCATTTATTTTCGATATAACTCTCGCACGTATTTTCCTCAATTTCTCTACTTCCCAGCTATCCGTTATCTCCTCCATTTCACAAACAACCTAATTACAAAAATCATCACTGAAAAACAGTTAACCCAAAAACAAGACGGGTACACCTTTCCCAAAAACCTGCAAACATCAACATCAACAGCAGCTCTCCGCGTCCCGGCCGCGAAGCGCAGAGCCGCGATTTGCCAAAAACAAACGCGAGATCAGCTCGATAACCCAAGGCCCGCCCACGCAATCAAAGTGTCAAGCGGCCAATAATCGTCGAAAAAGAGCTGCTTTCCAGCGCCGCGCGCGGGGAAGCCCCGTCGTCCGGGTATTCCCGTAAGCGCTCCTGATTCCTAGCCTGACCCCCCCCTCTACTCGATGCGCTTTTCGCCAAATGCTACACCCGAGAGCTAAGCGCCGGCAGTTTATATATCGGGCCGAACGTTTTTGTTGTCGAACCGGTCGACGCGCTCCTTCGTCTGGCGGTGCTGCACTTCATTCGCGCGTATACTTGTGATACAGCACGTGTCGTTTGCAAGAGAGATGTGAAGTGAGTGAACTTTATTTTGTTGAAAGGAAAGATGTACGATCAGGAGAAGGTGCTGAGTTTCGTGAGGCCGAGCATCGGGGACTGCTTGTTTGACCTTTCGAAGGGCGTCGATGTTATGTTGATAAAGAGGCCCGCGTACTTTGCGCACGTCGAGCAAGCCAAGGACTACAGAATTATGGAAATCAGTGGGTGAGTTAATGCACCTGGCACAGGTGATACTGACAACCGCGTTTCTTTCAATGAGGATCGGCAATAAAACTCTGTTGGTCTTGCTGTCTATTTTTTAAAAACATTTATGAGTAGCTTTCCTCGGGTTACTATAACAATTTATTTAAAATTCATTTGCCATAATAACAGAAGTTTTTATAAGTCAATAATTAAATTTAACTTGCAATGAATCGTGATGCTACTCACTGGTCAGTATTAAGTAGGTGAGTAAACTTTGACTTTTGCCGTGATTGCGCGAGAACAGGTTTTTTTTTTGTACGTATCGTAAACAATGCTTGAAACGCGTGAACACTTTTTACGGGTCTTTTGTTTTTCTTTAATTAAAGTTTACCTCAAACCGAAATCGTTTAAATCTATTAATTTTGACAGAATAATGAATAAACGTTGCCGCCGTGTAATTGCTTCAAAATTGATAATCGGGAGGCCGTGTAATTTACTCGCGCGGAAATATTGTGCTATATTAAAACAAACTTTATCTATTACAATTCTAATAACTTTTTATTTTTCTTAAAATTATGAGTATCGGGTATTTCCTTAATGATAAGTCCAGAGCACAAACATGCAATTAAAGGAAAAAAAGTACTTTATCACCTCCTGTGAATCATTTTAAACTTAAAAAAGTACTATCAAGATGAGTGAAAAAAAAAACTTTCAAAAAATGTTCCCTGAGTAACTCGACCGTTCGTCTTAAATGTAATATTTCATATAAAATCAAAAGAGCTTGGAAGGTGTATAATAAAAGCATTATTACGAGTGCTTAAGAATAAATGCCACTTACAGATCGTAAAAATGTTATACAATTTTCTGCGTAAAACAACTGTAAAAATCACTTCAAAAAAGCACTATTACGTAATGATGGGCAAATATCGTGCTTAGTGTGCAGTAAAATAACACCATTACCGTTTAAATGTTTTTCTTTACATTCTTAGGATAATTTACTTAGCAACAAATGGAATAACGGCAGTTTGTGAATTTTAAATGTTATATGTGAAAACTTACATTTGACGAAAGTTTGAAGCTTTTATTCCCAATTTCTACTTTTACACGTTTTATAACTTTTTATTGTAAAAACCTTTTAACGCATTTAATTTCCTGAACATTCACGTCAATGCGAATTATCACGGACTTTAAATAAAGACTTTAATGTCTAATTATAAATTTTTTTTATCAGAAAAATAATATTGGACTTTCTTTTAGAAGATTATGTATTTTTAATCATTCTGAAAATATTCTTTTTAACAATACCTAACCCAGTACCCAATAGAAACAATTTTTATCCGCCCCGAATAAAATAACAATCCACCTCAGCCAAAACGTATTTCTAAAAAAAAAACCTCCTTCGATTCAACAGCCACAGCGAATCCAGCACTCCGTCGGCCTCGCCGTCCGACGACAGGGCCGCGAGTCCCGCGGTCACCTCCCCATCGGCCACCTCGGCGAAGCTGCGCGCGGTCTGCAAATTCTGCGGCAAGTCGTTCGTCCACCTCGGCGACTACAACAAGCACCAGCGCAAGCACACCGGCGAGCGGCCCTACAGCTGCGCCGAGTGCCCGCTCAAGTTCGGCAACGCCTCGAATCTCGCGCGACACCGCCGCCTCCACTCCGGGGAGAAGCCCTTCGAGTGCCCCACTTGCTCCAGGGGATTCAGCAGGAGGGACAAGCTCACGGCCCACGTGGCCAGGCGGTGCTGCAAGCCCGCCGCCGACGCGAGGAGCGAGGCGGATGCTGCCTCGTGACGGATGTATTGCCGCGGAGTCGGAGAGACTTTTGAGAGAGCGAGCTGTTTATATACTAGTCGGTGCGGTGAAAATGTCTTAGAACATTTTGTGAAATGTGTTGTGCAGGCTTGCGTTGTTTAGGTCCAAGCTTGGACTCACTGATTAACAGAGGAATTTTAGTAGTTCCTAAAGCGGATGAATAATTTTATAAGTTTTTCTTAATTGATTAATCCAGCGCCAAATCAGTATTCGTCCAGTGTACGTTTTGCAATAACGTATTATACGAGCCAGACAGCTAAGGCTGACAGATAATATCCGACTGCAACTAAAACTTGTCAAATGTACATTTTTAAAGTACCTAAAGACATCAACTGAAAGATAACGATATTGATCGCATACTTTTCTATTTTTATCAATGATCATGACGTTTACTTCTAAACAGATGTTCGTATGTCATAAAGACAACGATGTACAATTTATTCCAGGGTCAGTGGGCTTATCTATGAGTACTACCGCTACTTCCTATCGAGGATTAACAATTTTTTTAGGGAACTATCAGCTGATTGAGCAACTAAATAGACGAATTATTTATTTCATTAAAATTTGGGTTCAATTAAAAATTCATCTGCGCAATTACGTAATTTTTATTTTAATGCGTATCTTATTGAACGAATATATTTTTTAATTAAATAACAACTGTCACAACTGACGACAACAAGTTTATATAATAATGTCCGAGATACGTTTTAAGTAAGTAACCGGTTTTGAGAAATTGTATTTATGTTATTATTTTATCGTTTTACGTAAGTTAAATGGTCAAAGCCATTTATTTATTTCAGAAAATTGATGTGCTCCCAAGTTTGCGCAGTTCGTATAATTACAATCGAATTACGATCGCTGAAGCGATATTACGAATTTTTGGTATATACTTCATTTTATATACTGTTAAAAGTACTGGTTTTAAGAAGGTCAATTACTTTTAACAATTGCATCCGCAAGGAGAAGATAATTTAAATTCTTTCGGTTTTTGAACATCATAATGAACAATTGAAATCTAGCAAATCAAGTCAACATATAATTCCTCTCCAATTTTTCGCGAAATTTGTGAGTGTTGCTGCGTAATATATTTCCGACTGTGATAACCTTTAGATCGCCTCTATCAACGCCTTACTCCGTACACCTGTGACTCGCATGTTGCTGCCTTTTACTACTGGGAATGTCTTAAAATCATATGCGCTCATTTATATGGGGTATCATTCGCTTTTATATTCTCCAAATAACAGCTGTCTAAGGGATAAAACAAAGTGAGATTATTTAAATAATTAAAAATACAATGTTTAGGCGTTTGTTACACAATACGAAAAAGCAGATAGTTTCTAATTGTATAGAGATGTAAAAATATATATTTAGATGTAATATATATATATATACTTTGTAATGTTATTTATGTAATTTATATTAATAATATATGTGATGTATATAGTTATATATTTATGATTTATTCTTTTTGAACTCCTGCAGTAATCCTGATATTTTTTTTCATCATTTTTAAAGATGATTGATGAAAACTTGTAAAAGTACATTGACTACTTTTTATCATTATTAACAATTTTATTAAAAGAATTGTTTGTTTTTCAACTGTTTGTAATAATTATCTGTCTATTAACCTAACTATAAGAAAAGAATAACTGAATTGATTGTTTTGATTTTCTTTTAAAGTAAAGTCCTCTCTATTGTTTTACTTAATTTCATAATAAATTTTCCTCCCAATTTTGCGCAAGTTTCGATTCATAAACGACCGCCACGCGATCGATCAATCCGCGCAAGCGCGACTCTACTCCAGTTTTTGCACTGCACAAAAGCAGGCTAGCAAAACACAAAGATTCGCACGCTGGGTAGGTGTGAAAAAGGAGAGAGGAAAGCCCGCAAACGCGCTGGCTGCTGCTGCTGCTGCTCACCTCAGCCTTCAGTGTGCCTGTGTGTGCTCTCTCGACGCTGCTGACTTTCTCCAGGGGTCGGTCGGGCGAAAAAATAAAATACCACAATACCATCGCACGCGCACTCCCCGTAATCCCACTGCGGTAACGTCGTCGTATACTTTGTCTGGCTAAACGGAGCAACGACACGAGCCGAGGCGTCGAGACGTCGGCCGAACTATAAACAGAATACAATACAAATACTGTGTTTTTCAAAGGTCCTCTAGAAAAAAAGAGAGAGAGATGAGCTGTAAAGATCGCAGGTCAGTGCGCGAGTGACACCGCAAGCGCGTCCCTCGTCCAACCCTTTGCAATCGAAACATTCGTTTCTTCGAACCAGTGCGGATCTTAGGGACACTTAAAGGTAAGCAAAAAGGAGACAGATCGAGGAGAGAAATGGCGAGAGAGAGAGAGAGATAGAGAGCGAGGTTAGGTTCACGTTTTTATTGCGCGCGGTGCATCCCAATTCTGCGAAGCGCTCCGTATAGAATTCAGGAGGAATTCTAACGAGCGAAACGGGAGTGGTAAGGATTGTTAAAGAGATTTTGTAAAAGAAGTTGGTGTTGCTGATTGCTATTTGGAAACCAGTTCTCGTAGATTTTTACCGTTAGATACGGCATGCATTTAGGGCACAATATCGCCCGTCACTTTTGTCTGTTCTCTTTTTCTTAATGCGGTTCGGTACGCATTGGATTTGGCAGAGTATAATGAATCAATACTTATAACAGTAAACTTATTTTAGTAATTGAGTTTGATAGGTGAATCACGATTTTTAGTGATAAGATTAGAAAATGGAGAATGTAAATAAAAAAAAACTTTAATTACTCTGTATAAAAGGTAACTTTAATTGATCTGAACTTTATGAAACTGTAACATTAATTGGTAATTTAACATTTACAGTTGACTAAAAATTTATGTGCAGAGAATAATGAAAAAATAAAGTATTGGAAATTTTATTATTGTAACTTTATTTTTTGTTTAAGTCATTTTTTATAGAATAACCATTTTTTTAACAATATCATGCATTACTTTTAGATGGCTTCCAGTGCACTTGAAGAGAAGATTAATAAAATTAGATTACAAAATGAAGAAATAAAGCGACGATACGAGGTGAGATAATATTCAAACTTTTATATTAACATACAAATAAAAGTACTAAAAATTTAATATGCTTTATTTGTAGGAAGTTGAAGCTGATAAAAAAAATGCAGCTAAATTCAATGCTTTAGTCCAATTAGTACCATCTGATGATTGGCCAGAAAGAAAAGAGCCACCTGAGTTTTCTGCTCCAGTTAAGAATAATCCAAAACAAAAGAACCCTAATAAGGAACATGTTGAAAGACCTCAGCGTTATTCAGGAGTTCAAGATAGGCTAGTAAAGAAAGACCATAAGTTTAATCAGGTATATAAAAAAAATGTTCTAAAATAGAATGTAATAAAATGTCAAAATCTGGAATTTTTTTTTTTTCATCAGAGAGATGGACCACCCCCAGATCCAAAATATAATTTTCTAGCAGACTCTGAGAGAGAAATGCGAACAACGGATGATGATAAGGTAGAAGATGAGAAAAATAGAGCTAGAAAACAGTCAAACCGTGGGTCAACTAGAAGAAGAGGGGGTGGAGTTGGAGGTAATGAAGGTAGAGGAGGTGGAAGTGGAGGACCTAGGGAAGCATATTTTAAAGTAGGACTATACTTTTACTTAAAAGATATTAACTCAAAGCAAAAAACACGTTATATTAATTTTTTATTTTACTACAGGACAATCGTGGTCCTCATGCATTTCATAGTAAGGAAGAAAGTCTACCAGAATATGAAGCATGGAGAGCTGAGCGTAATAGAATTGATGAGGCTCGCATTAACAGACAAAAAACAGCTGAGGGCAATTGGCGTAGAGAATGGGATAACAATAAGGTAAGATTATAAATCTTTACAAGTATATAGTTTTATTTTTCAAGAATGACTTCAATATGATTTAATAATTTTATAGGTAAATGTCGAGAAAGACGGTTCAAGGAAAAGCGATTCAAGAAAGGACTCCAACAACTATGAAAGAAGGAATAATTATTACGACAGTAAGTTTCGTTAAAAACTTAGTTAAAATTGATGTTTCGAATGTTATGAATACATGAATAATTGAATTAATGGTTAAAGTGTTATACAAAGAATAAAATTATTCTGATCAAATCGTTATGTAAAATAAATAATGAATAAAAAAAGAACGTTTTTTTTTATTTTATTTTATTTTATTTTATCGCTGTCTTTTACGCTACCTTACGGCTTGCCAAATCGCGACGGGACAAACGGCTTATAAAGGTAACTTCCGAGTCACCTGAAGAAGAAAAGAATACATTTTATATTTATCTTTTCTCTAACTGTTTAATTTTAAGATTGACTAAGTTAATGTATGCAATTAGTTTTTAGAAAAGTCGTTGGCGTTTTTTTGTTAAATCAGTTACAAAAACAATTTACAATTGTTTACTTAAATTAAAAATACTTGAGAAAAAATCCAATTTAACATTTGTGTTTATAACTGTTAGGCGATTATTCAAGCCGTGGGCATGGAGGAACTCGGACTTATCACGGATCACAAAAAAATCACGGACATCAAGATTATCGACGGTCACACCATGATCAACCTCATGAAAATAAAAGACGAGACAATAATCCACCTCTGAATAAACCACCTCTTTCCCCTACCGATGATAGATATGTCAATGCTACTGACAAAAGTCTCAAAGTTACAGTGAATCCTGCAAATCAATCTAAAGGTCCCGTTATGAGTGTAAAAGGTAATTGAAAATCTAATATCTACATTCAAAACAATGAGCAAATTCAAATTGACCAATATTTCTTTTTTAGTCAATTCTCCAAGTATTGCTGGCACTGGAAGGGTTGGCCCACGTCAGAAGAGTCGAGTTACATACAGCAGTCAATCAGATGCTGAAATGACAACTCATGAAATAAATAGCTTTTCCAGACAAAAATCTTTTGATGAGAAAACCGCAGCAGCTAACTTTAATTCTGGACAAAAGGTAGCTCCTAAAAGTCCTTATTCACAGAGGAAGAAAGAAGGTAATTCTAAATCTCCTTATCCTCAAAGAAAAGAGTTTAAAAATGATGACTCATTGAGCCGCCCTAAAACTTCATCAAAAACTCCTCAAAGGAATGAACTTAGAGAAAAAAGACAATCTATCAATTCTGCTTCCAAACCGCAACGTACTCAAAAACGAGTACAAAAAACTGATGCAGACGATGCAGAAATGTTTGCTGAAGATGCAATTCCTTCCGAATATAATCCTGTTAAACCGCTTCCTGAAGAATTTAATGAATTAAAAATGATTAACAATGATTTAAACAAAACTAACGAAACAGATGAAAGATTTTCAGACACGTTAAAAAATTTAGGCGATTCCATAAACAACTTAGAACCCACTACTAATATCGATTCCGAAGTTCAAAATGTAAATGAAGGAATTGATGAAAATAATGAAAATGATAAATCACATCTACTAATTTCTAACGCAGGTTTAGAAAACAGTGAAGACAATGATAATTATGAAAACTTCTCACTTGAATCAGAACAAAAGAATGTTCAAGAAATTAAAGTAGAAGAAAAAATAATTAATGAAAATGATTTGTGTGCAAATATTCAAGAAAACCTGGTAGAAACTACTTTGAATGAAGTAGTTTTAACAACTAATCTTGAAAAAATTGATCTGAACGAAAATGAATCAAACTTAAATAAAGAAATACTAGACACTAAAAGCATTGAAAAAGAACAAGAAAGACATTTATGTACGAATAATGTATATGAAGAAATTTCTAAACAGCAGGTTTTAGATGAAAAAAATCAAGAAGAAATAGAAAAAAGTAGCAGAATTGAAATACTGGAGGACCAAAAAAATATATTGGAAAAACCCAAAGAAATTGAGATCGATATAATGGAGGATGAGAAAGACGAAGTGGAAAAAAATGAAAAAATTGAAATCAACAAGAATCAGGAAAAGATATTGGAAAAAAGTAACAAAATTGAGATAATAGAAAATCAGACAAATGTATTGGACAAATGTGAAAAAATTGAAATAAACGAGGATCAGAAAGATATATTGGAAAAAAGTGACAAAATTGAGATAATTGAGGATGAGAAAAATGTATTGGAAAAATCTATAACTGATGAATCTCATCCAACTATTGATGAAGTGACAGCTGAAACAGAGGCTGTTAAATGTATTGATAATTCAACAAATAAATTGATTGAATTGCAGGAAAATATTATCACTGATTCAGAGATTTCTCTAAATAAATCCATTAATGATAGTGGTTTTATAGATAATAATCTTACGAATGAGTCAATTGAACTAGATGAAACTAAATTGACTTACACAGATGATTCCCAAGAGAAAAGTTTAATAGATGAATCCAATAAGCTTGAACAAAATTCTGATAATCCTAGCTTTAAATTTGATCATGAAAAAAATCCTGAAAAAAAATATGAAGAAACAGTAAAATCTAATTTAGTTGATGTCACCAAAGAAATTTGTGAAAAAACAGAAATCTGTGATATTCATAGTGCCGCATCCACTGAAACTTCTGAAATACTAAAAGATCAAGTTAACAAAAGCGAAAACAAGGAAGAAGTTAGCAAAATCTTGGAAAATATTGCCAAAGACAGTGACATAAAAGTTAATGAATTTCATGAAAGTTCATCAAAAAATATTGACGTTCAAAACATAACGTCAAAGGAATCAGTAGCAGAAGAAAATGCTGTAAAAGAGGAATCAATGAAAGTCGTTACTGAAGAATCAAAGAAAGATTAGTTACATCTTGATTTTTCAAGATCAAAAATATCTTCTAATGTTACTCTACTATGAAAGACTTGAATTTTTAATGGTTGGATATGTTAGTAGCGCTTTAAATACGTGAAAAATCTATTTTTATTATTGAATGTAGAGTTAAGCTAGTAAAGACTAAAATTATAAAATCTATGCAGCTGTTTAATGAAAATTGATAGTTAAATATTATAATATTAATAAGAGCTGTATTTTTAACACTATATATATCTTATAGTTTATTTAGTATATATTATTATTTAATAATATTAATTATGAAATAGATTTTTCATAGTATTTAAGCAGCAACTTGAATAAAGTTTTTGATTCTCAAAGAATCCAAATTATGAGGATGCAATAATTATTTATTATTACGTATAAGGTTTATAAGAGCCTAAGATCTTGAAGATTCGTCAGTATTTTCAAATTCTTATGCATCGAGTGTACGTAGTGTTCATGGCCATGTTTTTAAGAAAGAAAGCGCGCAAAATTGAACAGTTACGTACTACATACTAATATGTAAGTGTTCGCTAAACAGTGATAATCTAGCCAGATAAAAGATTGTGATAAAGATTAAAGTAAAAGAATTTAATTCAGAACTCAATATTTATTACTAAAAGCATGCGAAATGAAAGAGCATTTTTCCTATTCATAGATTAATCCAATGAGGCTGGCTTATCTATGTTTGGTGTAAAAACAGCCATAAGTCTATTTTCTTAATCGTTTAAGGTCTGATTCGCATCAGACATTTTTTATATGAATTTTCGCGAGTTGTGAATTATTACACATAATATTGTAGATCGTTCTTTATTTCTTACTATTATATACTTTCGCTTTTAATGAATATTTCGACTGAAAAAAATTTTTATTTCCAATTAAAATTGGATTTAAAATTCTAGCTCCTGCAATAATATTATTGTTTTTACGTAATTGATCAATGCCATAGGCAAAAGCAGTTACGTAGTCAAAAGCTACTTTACTCATTTAAAACGCGTTAAACATTTGGAGCAGTGTTAAATGCATTAAATTATTTTGTTTTTAAATTGTAATTTAGTTGCATGAAATATTTATTCAAGTTTATTTTATAAATATATATAGATATAATTTTTATTATTAACTAAATTAATTCGATTGAAGCAAAATCAATTATTTTGATGAATTTATATCACAGTGTCTACAGTGGTATTTGATTTTAGTAAGTCTTACTAATCATTTAAATATTATAGAAGTAATTTAAATCATTTAACACTTCCTAAATGGAGTTATGAGTAATTAATTAAGTTACGTAGGATGCATGAAGAAACGAAAATCTATTAACGGCTCACTCACTGTAAGTTGTTCGATTCTAACAGCGTTGTGCATCGTAATGTTTTAAAAGCACTTCGCCGCGTAATCTTTCATGCTGTTTAGACGATAATCGCACACACTCACAATTCCTAAATCAGGCAGTTGTTCGTCCAGATCGCAAAATCGAGAAAGATAAATGAATAGCATCCACTGCTAAGTTATAATAAGTGCTATGAGCTTAGTGCCATTCGTTAAGCGTATAATATACGAATATAAAAAATATCTTGGAAAGATAAGACTATGGTTACTAGCAGATTTGAAGTGAACGAATAATTGTTATTTTTTATCGAATGAAAAAATAATTAATTATTTTTTGAACAGTGAGTTCTGAATTATGAAGTTGCACTTGTCGAAAGAGAAAAAAGTTTAGGATTTATAGTCTTTCGCTTTTACTTTAGAAAAAAGTAACTGTATGAGAATTTTTGTGACAAAAAGAATCTATAATCTGAGAATTTAAAAAAATTTAATTTTTACGTCTTCTAACGAAAATGTAACTATTGTTAGTGTCACTTATATACAAATCTATAATCATTGTATCCTAAAAAGGAAAATTAAAAAAGAAAATAATGCTCGAACTTTTGTAATATCTCTTTCGATATTACTTTTTATTGTAAATCGCATTATAAAGCAGCGGAAACGATATTTATTTTGGTGGACGGCACAATAATATTTTTATATATTCGTCACACGAGACGCTTAGAAGTGCACATGGCAATATGCGATGAAAAAGTAACTGACTACGAAGCAAGGATAAAAAAATTTGAAGAGATTGAAAAATATTTAATGGTAATAGCTATTATGTTATTTAATTAAAGAAATCGTACAGGTTTTCATTTTCTTTTTATATTTAATCATAAAAGTATGTTTATTTTTTCCTGTTTGATACATATTTTTGTTATATATGATATTGTTATATATAATAAAAATTTTTATAAAAATCTGTGCGTATTTCATAAAAATTATAATATTTAAGTTTTTTTTGTAATATTACCATTAACGTTTTCCTATCTAGTTATTGCTTGCATTTTATAGTTTATTATTTATTTTTATTTTTTGGATACTTTATTAAAGTATCTTTTTTTTCTTTCTAATTGACAACATCAATAAACTTTTTTTGTTAATTATTAGTTTATTAAAAAATAATTAAAATTTGTATACTTATTTAATTTATTACTGGGCTATGCACATCAAAATTTTTATTTTTAAAATAAAATTTAGTGCTGTATAACATATCAATCAATCATTCATTTACTGTTGTTATATTAATCAAAATTCTTAAATATTTTTATAGTAAAAATATTTGATAATCGAAAACAAAAACTATTTATTAGAATTGAATCTCAATTTTTTGTAAAAAATATTTTTGCCGCTTTAAGAATCAATTGTAAACTTAATTTTGTAAATCTCTTATTTAAGAAAAAAAAAAAAAAAAGTCAGCGTTGTTACAAAAAATTTTTTGCTTATAATATTACTATAGATATTAAAATTTTAGCTTTCAGTACTAATCTGTTGTAGCAGAAAGCTTTTTAGATCCGTAAAAAATTAAAAACTGCATAGCCCGCAATGCTGTTTAACAAGTACATAAATCTTTCAAATAATCGAAGTCTACGATTGGTGGAGAGTAGCCCAAAGTGTCCATTGAGTGTGTTATAAGCCGCCAAAGTTTCTCACTCCTAAGATTGTTCTAATAAGATAAAACATACAACAGAAGAATGAATTGTTAATAAAATTGTAATGGCTGTATACGAAGTATTTTATTTTACAAAACATTACCTTTACCATCATCCTGTAACACTCCGCGAATTCGTCGTATCTGTACTGCGACATACTTAACAAGCATAAATATCCCCATACTTCGGGATCCTCGCAGTCTCTCCTGTTTGCTTCCATTAAAGTTAATTCACATTCGGTAAAAAGTTCAAGCTAAATGAAATGGATTAGTTAATTAATATTGTGGATAAAGTTATCACCAATGACTGACTAATTTAATGCTTACGTAATAATTAGCAATGCCGACACCAAGCCACAGTTTACAACTAGGACTGATACTGCAAGCACGCAATAATATGCATTTTGCCCGTTCATACTTCTCGACGTCAATGTAATAATATCCCAGTCTTAAGTGTATTAAATAAATATTTTCCGGCCGATCGTAAAGCCTATCGACCGCTTCAAACTGTATGACGGCGCACTCGATCTTTTGGAGTTTGTAAAAGCAGTGGCCCCGCAGAGCCGCTATGCTGTAATCCTAAGAAAGTTCGGCGTTAAATCGAAGACGGCCAGATGTCCGAGGCAGAATCGTAAATCCTCACCACTCCCACGATCTCTTCAGCTTTATTCAAGTAGTTCATCGCGCCTTGATAGCATTGCTGAAGGTAGCGGCTGACGGCGAAAAAGTACAGAAACTCGACCGTTCGCTCGCCGACGTGGCACTCCTCTTGAGCCAAGGCCAGCTCTGCAAACTATAATAAGGGGCTCGAAAAACGATAACGACCTACCCGATTTACCCCCCGACCAACGAGTCGCAATTACGTTGAAGCAGTACAGCTTGAGCAGCAGCGCCGCCGTCAGGAGGAAGATCCGATTGCTTCTGCAGAGCACCGTCGACCAGGCAATGGGTTCTTCCCTCAGGATGTTCAGATCCTCGTGGTCTCGATGCTTGTCCGTCAAGCACTTCTCGGCGGTGCAGTGCGTCACGCTGATACCTGGATAGGAGCAATGCGGTTAATAATATACGGTAAGGAAGTGGAATAAAATCTTGGGGGTTGTTTGTATCGGACCTGGATAGAATTGCATCTTGATGTATAGTAAGTGTAAGCAGGCCCATCCCTCGGCGAATCTGGGGTATAACAGTACTACTGCTTTCAAAATCATTTCCGCTTGCTCGTACTCCTCCTTCATGGTCAAGAGGATACCGTAGAAGAGTAATCTAAAGAGAGATATTGTTAAAACACTTAATTCTTCCTATATCTGACGGGAAACGTATATATTGACTTTATTATAAAATCAGTGAATAAAGCTGAGTTTTACGCTATTTTATGACGCGAATTCAGCCTGATCGCCTGTCGGCAGCATTCGGTCGCCTCGCTGACATTGCTGTTTTTCATGTAGTAAATTGCGTATATCATCCAGTTGTCCGCGTTGCCGCGATCATCGGTAACGATCTAAGGAACGCCCGCGGTTACAAAATAAACTTAATCCGAACGGCTCTAATACTCTCGATTTGCTAAACCTGCGTAATCAGTCGGTCGGCTTTTTCGTTGTCGCCCAATTCGTGGGCCTCTTCGGCGCGGAACCAGAGCTTCACGGGGTCGCAGTCGTCGGGCTGCTTTTTGTGGCTGAAGCGGACCTCTTGCTTGTTGTTCAGCGCCACGTGCATCTCGTCTACCAAGTACGAGTAGCAGGAGGATACGAAGTTCTGCGTAATTAATAGTGCGTCAGAAAAGGATTGATGTAAGTAGGAGTTTAATGGTTAAGAATTATAGTAACCTGATTTTCTATCGAGAACCACTCGGACGAATTGATCGCAAACTTCTGATCCAACAGATTGATGATCTTTGTTTTTAGTGTATTTCGTATAGCTACGTATTGTCCACTTTCGTGCAGGAACTGCTTAAATTTTCCGAGCTCGTCCTAAAATCATTGAAGTAGACTTGAGTTTTTTTATTTATCATAACTATATGAATTTGAACAATGTATTATCAACAGACTTCGATGTAAGCATATGGACAGGTGAGCTCTTCGGGAGAAGAAGCGACGTTCGGTGGCTTGCACGGATTCTTAACTATCTCTTCGCTTTCCGACGACTTTGAACAATTTTCCGAACAGTCGCACATCTCTTTGTAATCCTAAAACGTTCATTCGAACGATATCGAGTAAAGGCGACAAAGCGAGCCTTCGTTCGGGGAACTTTCAATTTTACAAATTGATGCGTATATCCTTACCCGATAACTTTCTCCAATGACGTCCACCAGCTTTGCGATGCACTTTAGGTACTGTTCGTGAACCAAGTCGGGTGTATAAGTGAACAGCATTCCCGTGGGTTTCGGTGACCGGAGCACATTTTCGATGCTGCAACATTATCGATCGTTCTGAATCAAATTTAAAAATCGATCGAAAATCGATCAAATGAACTAACGCTTCCTCGCAATTTTCGAATTTTCGAGCGGGGAGGAACGGTCGGTACAGCTGGAATTCCACTAAAATAAGAACGGGCTGGCCCGTTTCCGTTACGAGGGGATAGCAAGGTTCGCCCTCCTCTTCTCCCATAAGCTAAGAAAATTAATACGTTACTTTCCGAAAAGGAATATTTTGTCGATAGTAAATGCTAGAAAAGTTACAGTCAAAAGAAAATCCTCCGTGAGTTTGCTGTCCTGAAGCTCCTCGGAGCCGTAGTCCAGTTTGTTGCCGAAAATGCTGACGCCCAGGCCGGTCTTCTCCTCCAGTTCCGATAAGCTTCGGGTGTGCAATTGCGCCAGAACTCGTGTTTTCGTCCCTGCGACGCGTCGACTAGATTTAGCATAAAGTATCTTTACGAGAATTTTTCTAAACGGATGCGTATTTACTTCCTGGATACATGAGCTGACTTATGTCGGCGTAGCATTGATATATAGCAGAGGTAGGCTCCGATGTCTCGGTGACGTTAGATTCTTCTTCACTCTCGTCTTTTGCCTTTAGCATGATTTCGAAGGGCCAATGCTTGTATCTTAAACGAGAGGAACGGTAAAGTTTTGAAAAAATATTTATATCCGATGAAAATACACAAACGTACTTCTTTATTCGATCCTGAATATTTTGAATGTCGCCCGGGTTTAGTAAAGCCCGATGCATAGCATTAAATTCTATTCTTTGAACGTTCTTTTTAACAGTCTCCTGCGAATATAAAAAATAAGAAGTTTAGAATGCTTGCACACACTTTTTCCTTACTTTAAATTACTTTCAAATCGAATTCGTTTTTAAAATCATTTATCACGCAGTCGTAGTCGCAGCAGAGCCTGTATTTCGAATATTTCGCGCGGCTCTCCAGATTTTGCAGAGGCCTCCAAGCCTTCGCGAACTCGACGTCCTGAAAATCCGTCCACTTCCCGGCTTCGAACACAATGCAGGAGGAATCCTCGATCTTAAATAAAGGATCAAACCTAAAAATCGATCTCGCGATGCGACTCGCGTCGGCCGACTCTTACATCGATCTCCTCCGTGTTCAAGACGGTCCCGCACTTGTAATCGGAGTTCGGACTGAAATTACTCGGCAAATTGTAAATGCTCTCGATCGTTATGTTGAAGAAATTGAAATCCGTGTCCCGCAAGGAGATGTCGGTCTCGCTCGGCCTCGCCGTCACGGAGATCTTCGGCAAATTCATCCAGGAGACGGCGTTGCAGTCCCAGGAGTAAGAGGGGGACTCGAGGATCAGCTTTTCCTCGAAGTATTCCTCGCCTGCACTCGCGAGAATTCGTTTATTATCTTGTACTAATATAGAGTGCATTTAAAGAAAAATTGAGCGGTACCTAAAAGAACTGGCAGCATGTCCAGGTTGCACATTCCTAAAAGTTTGAACTCGATCTCGGAAGGACGGTGAAGTGATTCCACGTGAACTGATTCCACGTTTTTAACGTTTTTACCGGTTTTAGCGCTTTTATCGTTTTTATCGTTTTTATCGTTTTTATCGTTTTTAGCGTTTTTATCGTTTTTATCGTTTTTAACGTTTTTATCGCTTTTATCCTTTTTATCAATTTTGTCGATTTTAACAATTTCAATGGGCTCAGGATTAATGGAGCTGTAGTCTTCGGGGATTTCAAATACCTTGACTGAAGGAAATACCTTGATGTAGAAGTGAACTTTGAGTTTTCTGGACTAATAAAATGGTTTAAAAAAGCAGTGTGTTTACTTAAAACTGGAATCGACACTATGGGAGCAATTGTTTTCATATCACTTGCCGAGTACGGCAAATCGACCCCAAAATTGATCGGATGCACCTTGGCGATGGTTTCGTAACTGGCATAGATCGATATAAAACCACTTTCTCCCAACACTTTCTCTCCATGTTCCACTTGAAACTTCACCAAAAAATTTTCCTCCCTTATCTGCACAGAAGTGAACAAACAGGGAGAAGAGATTTAAGTGATTCTTAAAATTAAAACGTTGATTGTCCTATTTGCAATAAACTTACGACATTTTCAATACTTTCGATAGATATTTCAATCTTTGTCTGAATATAATCTTCTTCTTCTTCCTCGTTATCCGGCGATGCTGTTGATGAATCGCAAGCATATTGCTTACAGTTAAGTCTGTCTTCAGGAATAGGATCTTTCGTGATCAAAGTGCAGCTCTTCTTCATTTTTAAAAGCTTGTAAGTTAATAAAACATTTTGTTTCAAGGTAGTACAAAAATTAAAATTATAGGTTGGGAAGGCAATGCAAACAAAAACAAATTGTGCTTTTGTTTTTCAGGTTTTCGGGTTCGATTACAGGATTCGATTAGTTCAGATTTGAATAGTAAATAATATATCCCATTAAACTATAGAGACAAGAGTTTTTAAATAAGCTGATGGATAACCAATGAAAAAAATGAAAAGGTTTTTCTTAAAAATTGTTTTATTTATTGAAAATTTTTAATTTGAAAAAATTGACTATCTTCCTTAAAAAAGAAAAACAAATTATTATTTCGCTATATTTATAACTAGTGTAAGATTTGTTCATTTGCATATGATTACATGATTATATACATTGTAGCAAATTCTATACGTAAAACTAATTATTGATTTTTTTTTTAATGGATGGAATGAGTATAATGTCACGATACAAATTAAGAGCAAATCAAAAGAAATGAATAATCAAATTTACAAAACAGTAACATTGCCCAAGGCAATGACGTATTTTTGAAGTTTACAGACTGTGGTTAGTTTCATGTGACTCAATTTAATGAGTCGATGAACTTATCCAAGTCCAGTGGATGCGAAACTCACAAAGTTCGCGGTAAATGTCAATCAACTTAATTTATCGAAATAGTTTTTTTTTTTTTTGTAAACTTCGAAATTTAGCAGGCCACTCTGCGAATCTCGCATCCGCTCCGCGAAAAATTTCCAAACGCAAGAGACAATGAATTTGAGCGAGTCGACACACGTTGCTTGTTGTCAGCAAATGATTACGTTGTATTATTTGGTACATCAGAAAAGACGAGTAATGTGCGTAATACAATGGAGTTTCATTCCCAAACGTTATTACATTTCACATTCCGGAGCAGCCAAGGCACTAAATCGGGTTTTACGGACACGAGAAACTCCCTATACAAGTCGGTATAAAAAAAAAGAATCCTTCGTTATACAAATAAAGAAACCGAGCGCGCGCTCTTTCTCTCTCTCTCTCTTTATTTTTACAAGTTCACTGAAGCTTTCGCTCTCTTCAAAAAATGCACTTTCGAAGTTCATTCCTTCCCGTCGATATATATATATTGCACGGATCCAAAGCTCGTTCGTCCGGAATTTAAAGGAGCTCTATACGCGGATGATTCAAAACGTCGTTGCGCGAGGATGGGGCGAGAGACGATTGGCGTCGTTTATGTACACAGCGGCTACAGGGTTCGGAGAGTCTTGTCGATGAGCCTGAGGGTGCTCTCGGGCACGGCGTCGGTCAGTGCTTTTCGGAATCCCTGGCAGCGTGACAGAAGCTTGAACGTCTCCTTCGCGTGCTTTCTGCAAAGGTCGGAATTCGATGTGTTCGAGTTTACTGCTGTCGATTATAACTTTCGGTATGTATCTTTCGAAATTCACTTACCTCGCTTGCAAATTGCCGTCGGTGAGGAGTTTAGCGGTGGTTGCGAATAATTTATCTTTGACCTCGCGGGGCAAGACCATCACGTGCTCCGGGCCTATTTCTGTGACGATCAGGTACAGGAGCCGCGCCGTTGTCGCGTGGACGATTGTGTTCTGGTGACTGGAATTTGGAAAGGATAAATTCGTGTTACTACGAAAACGCTCAATGAAGAGAAAGAAAGGGCTGCATCAAACTTACGAAGCTCCGCGGTTCGCTATCGTCATAATCGTTCGATGCGGAGGGAAGTGCTCGATCATACTGTTCAACGCTGCGTTGCAGTCCTCGCGGAGGAACCTGTTCGTATCCGCCGTCCTGTGCAGCAGCGGTCCTGCTATTTCATCGATATCCTGCAAAAAAGAAGCCGAATTAAGCTGCAAAAAATTCTCGGGAAGCGTTTCGAGCTAATATCATTCGGAAACTGACCTGCTCGATTCCCCGGATGTGCGCGCTGAAAACGTCCCCGGCCGTGGTGCAGGCGACTCGCGCCACCTGGGATCGCAGGTTCTTCACGTGCTTGCCGAGGACTCGCGCGAGCAGACCCGGCGCGCAGACGTCCAGCTGTTCCGGCTCCTCCCTCGCGATTTGCGCCAGCGTTCTCAGACCCTTCAAGGTCACCTCCCTGAAGAGAAGATTTAACGTCAACGAAGCGGGAAAATTGTGTATATACCAAGCTGCGCGTCGGCAATGACGTACCAATCTTTGTGCTCCAGCTGGGCGAAGCACTGGTTCACCATTTTCGATGACTTTTCCACGTGCCGGACGGCCGGCACCGAGGTCGCCCGGTGACAGTTCGCTTGCGGCCTCAGCTTGCAGGGTGAACATTTGAATTGCTGACGTCGGGTTTCCACTGGAGTCGGTAGACGCGACGGCTGTAGGTCGAAAATTTCATGTTTTATTAAGGCCGGCAGTCATTATTTTGCTAAGCATTTCGAGATCGATTTCTGTAAGTTCGAGTCGATTGCCGCGCTCAAATTGTGCATTAACATGTTGCAGCGAACTGTGAATTGGCGCGATTAAACGCCTCCGTTGAGGTCTGCTCAATTATTATTGCATCCGCTTGAAAACGCAAAAAAGGATACCCGCCCGCCCACCGCTAATTTTCCACTCGTATCTCGAGAGCACGACCACAAAGCTCGGAGCCGAAAGAAGCTTATAAACTCGGGGGAGCTCGCCGCGCGGATCGATATAAAACCGACGTAAATAAAGAAGCGAGAGAGAGAATTGCCGTCGATTGAGAATTACGGCGGGGTTAGCAGGGTTATTAAGGCTCTAAACGAAATCGATAAATAACAACAACCTGTGGCTTGATGCCGACGTCGTCCGTCTCGTCGGCGCTGTCGGTGCTCTCGCCGCGATCGACGCCGTCGAAGCCGATCGGAAGCGGCGGGGTCTCCGCCGAGTCGTCCGTGTCCTTGGACTCCGGGTTCTCGCTTATGAATCGCTTCGGGCTGCTTCTCTTCGGGGACTGCAAGGCGATCGGAGAGGGTATTGAAAATTCGAATATATATAGTCTTCTAAACGATCCGAGGAGGTAATAATCGTTACCATGACGGGACTGTCGCAGCTGTAGAGGGTGACGTTCGAGTCGGTGTTTCTCACGTCCTCGTAATCGAGCGACGCTCTCGAGCGAACAGGTGAGTTGAGGACCTTCGAGCCGCCGCCGCCGCTCGACGCTTCTCTCCTCGAGTTTCGGAAGTCCAAAGTCTCGAAGGCCTCGTCATCCTCCTCCTCGGCGTATTCGTAAGCCTCCGCGTCTTCGGCGCTCCCGTTGACTCCATTTAAGGCGGCCTTCGGAAAGCGAGGTTTTAGATAGTTCGCGGAAAAATTTAGAAGCTCGTTAGATATTTATGCTTAAACTTTGTCGGGAGGAACTTTCGCGATTAATAATGCAGGGGTCCGCCGAACATTCATATTTTATTTCGGCTATCATATTTTTTTGTGCTTTTATTATATTTGAAATTGTAGCATATTCGTTTGAAAATAAAAAGACTCTTTGAAAAATATGATTTTAATACTTGGGTACTTGCTAATTGAAAAAGAGAAAAGATAGATAAAACTTAAGTCTTAAGCGTACAATGTTCCGAAAATATATGTCGTTTAAAATACATCGCGGGATAAAGAGCAACATTTTGTACAAAAAATTTTTATAAAATTTTTTAATCTAATTAGTTTTAGAGCATTAAAAATTAATGATTTCCTTATACCTCCAAAATTAATAAATTAATAATTACGATTAAAAAAAATATTATTATAATTACAAAATTAAAAACAATTCACTTTCATCTTAGCCGCTTAACCTCAAAGTCGCTTCCACCGCGGATCCGCGAAAAAAAAAAATCCCGCGCCGCGAAAACCAGGCCCTCACTCACCATCGAGCCCTTGGGCGTGTGCCTGTCGCGTTGTTCGCCGGAGCACCTGGAGGCCGGCCGGGACTTGGCGGGCGTCGTCGATCGATCGCCGGCGTTGCGCTGCCGATGCGAGTCCTCGTCGGCCCGGGCCGACAGCAGCGAGCCTCGCGACAGGCGGCCCGCCGATTCCAGACTCGCGCGCTCCGCCGTCGATGAGTTCGAGGCCGCATCGTCGTGGTTCTGGAGGGCGGTCGGGGCGCTGTGCTGGTGCTCGTCGCTGATAAGGCTCAAGTTGTCCGCCTCGTCGTCCGGCTCCGTGTGGATGGACACCTGGACCGGGGTTTTTGTTTGTTGGTTTTTTTTGTTTTTTTGTTTGCGATGGTGGGACGTAGCGAGGGTTTATATTGCTTTTAAGGGGCAAAGCTTTTTGTGAAGCTTTTTACGTGGCGTCAAAGTTGGAAATCGGAAACAGGCTCGAAATCAATAAATTGAAGGTTAATTAAAGGGTTCTGTAAAGCTATTTTTACGAGTTCTTAAATGCTACCTTCAATATATATAATTTTTGTTGGTTTTAGTTATTTAACAAGCTTATGATTTATATAATCCTAAACTCCAAACATTCCTAAACCATAAATCCTCCGAAAGTATAACTGCAAAACGCTCCACCACCCGATCCCAACGAGCCCGAAAACACATTTAAATGCAAACTCACCGCGTCCGTAGCGTCGCGTCCACCGCTGCTCTTGGCGGAGATGACGTCGAAGGCCTTCTCGGAGGAGCGTCGAGGCGAGGAGGCGGCCCGGCTGCGGACCTCGGCGCCACCGATCGATTCGTCGCTGCTCTCGACCTGCTCCGGCAGCGGTTCGCCGGTGCTGCGGAGCCTCGGGGGCGCCGAGCGCAGCGACGACGAGCTGCTGCCGCTGTTGGAGCGCAAGTCCTCCGCGTCTGCAAAAGCGTTAGGCGCGCCGTTTTTTTCGTGAGGGCTGAGCGGTGAAACGGCGGGGAATCGCACGGGGAGTTTGGGCGATTGGGGATTTTGGAAGGTTTTCCAATGGGGGTTACTAATAAATTCGTAAAGAAAATTCAAAAAATGACCTATATCTATGGTAGACCGGGGTTCCTAAAGTCTTTGCAGTTTTATGAAAAGTGTATCGCTTTTAAAAAATATTTTTGCTCGAGGAATCTGTTTAAAACTTTCGACGTAATTATGTCGTGCACATAAAAAATTCGGAATTTAATATAGCAATCGCTCCCGTTTTACATAAATCTCTCGTATTATTTACAAATTTGCCTAACGATCAAAGGCCGAAGCATTCAACACAATTTTCATAATCCCCAGTAATCGCCCGAGTCGGTAAAACTTTGCGCGAGGCACACAGTACAGTCCGCCTGGTCGTGCAAAAGTTCCTTATCGATATCTTCGAATCAAACCGGAGCCGCGCGAAAGCAAGCGCCGTTAAGCTCTTTCGTACATTACAGTCACCATCGACGCGCGAAGATCGATAAGGAATTTTATGTCGCCAGATTTCGCCGGCCGACAAGCGGTGCGGAGTGGTTTTCCGAGGAAAATCGTCAGTCCCTTTCTCCTTTTCTCCGCGTCGAGTTAGAGATTATAGACATCCTATAAGCGGCTTTTATTGCTCGCTCGCAAAGTGCTCGTCGATAAGAGGCTCAGTCAATCTTCGCCCTGAGTAAACAGCGCTGTTTTTGCGGAAAAGGCTCGGGGTTTGTAGGTTAGATCGTTTATCCTGTTTGCGATAACGGAGAATTGAATCGCTAATTCGAGGAATTGCTCGCACTCGGTGTGCGCATCCATCAACTGTCGGATGTTCTGGGGTAATAATGTGTAATTCGTTGCAGTTAAAAATTAAGCGTTTACTTTGGTACGTCAGAATAAAATTTATGTCTGATAATATTGATAATATTGCAAATTGTTTGAGAAGTGATTGATAAATTAACTTGACGACAATTAGCGTGTAAACGTTTGACTATAATATTTTAATAAACGAGTTATTAAGTTCTTAATTGTACATGGAAACTTTGTATTGCATGATTATTCAAATTTTCACAAAAAAACTAAAGGGCGATGAAGAAGTTTAGATCGAAAATATTTTTACTACGTATTTTATACGTATTCATTATAGATTTTCACTTCGCGTGCTTCCGCATACTATCAACGAGAAAAATATTATGAATTATATCGCAGCTCTGAGAAACATTAAAACTCCTTTATGTGTCTCTGATATAATCTTTATCAACGAAACTGAACTATGCATTAAAGCAGATTAATCAAATTCTTCAATTACCTTTATAATGCAGCAATTAATCTATCTTGAAATTTGCACAAGATTTTAATCGAAACTAACGACGTTCGAATTTTCTATTAAGCGGAAGTAACAGCATTTTTCCAAATTAAATTATCTAAAACATGAATTCAAGCTCACCGCTTAAACTCGGCAACGCGGTTAAAAATGCAAAGAGTTCTCGACTTTCAATAAATTAACTGTCAGCGCGATCCAACGATTCCCCGTTCAACAGAATCAGCCGTCGCGCGCGAACAAAAGCCAATCTCCCCGCGTCCGTCTCTCCTCCGGGTGAACTCCCTCCCTCGAAAAAGGCGCAGCAGTCCTAAGTAAATGCACCGGCGACTGTACATACACACCCGGGGCTGCACAATGCGTTCGTGCGGAGCGGAGTTGGCACGCCATTACTCGAATCGATCCCCGCTGAAATCGCGAAAGCGCGCGCGGCCGCCTTATATTCGGAAAAGGAAAAACGTCCGGCGAAAAACTTCGGTAATATCGATTATCGCGCGCCGCCTTCTGCATAGACACGTTGCATGCGGCTCTTGGTCTGTGTGGGTGTGTATGTATCTATGTATGTATGCACGTACGTATGTATATACCTGTGCAGGACTACGCGCGTCGCGACGCCAGAGGTTAAGAACCTCCCGCTCCAGTTCAAACGTTTTCGATCGNCGAGGCCTGTATCTATGCGCAATGCCGCCCGATGTTATAGAAGCAGCCGCGAGCTTGGGCAGGGTTAGTTTCGCGAGCGCTTCGAGGGAGATGCGAGGGGCTGCGAGGGGTCGCGAAGGGAAGCTTTCGGGGGTGTTGTTGTGTTTTAGGACTGGTTTGTTTCGTTTTAGATCGGAACGGGAAGAAAGCTTTTGGAAAACGTTTACGAAATTTTTTTTTTTTTTGCAGAAAGTAATTCTATTTTATTGGACCATTGCGGTTTGCATTATATACGTAATCATTAATTATTATCAAACTTGCTAAACTAGCTAAAATTTCTGTCAAAACTCAAGATTTCAACGGCAAAAATTCTAAACAAAAAGTTTCTTCCAATAAATTCGATCCGCCTTATCTCAAAGTCGACCAAAACTTTCCTTCCCAAAACCCCTCCCGAGCACCCTCGCCCACAAGGTCACCTTCAAAACGCCCCGAAGAACGAAGGCCATCACCCAATTTCGCCCGTCGAAATTCCGGCGAACTTTCTCGCGGCGACTTCCTCCCCCCTCTCGCGGAACCGAAAGCCGCTCACGCACGTATATACAACAAGGGAGGGAAGCCAGCCGTTCGGTCGTTCGCTCGCCGGGCTTATCCGGCTCGGCGATCTCTCTCCGGGAAGAAGGTGCATGCACTCACCTCGCGGGGCGGTCGAGGCTCTTTGACTCATCGACTTGCTGCCGGTGCTGCTGGTGCTCGTCCGCGCCGAGTGCTGCTGGTGGTTGCGCTCCGAGCCGCTGTCCGTCGTTTCGGGCTCCCCCGCGTCTTTGTCACTGGAAGGTGTGGGGAGTTAGTGGGTCGATAATTGTTTCAGTGGTTAAGAGCGCGATGGTAGATTGTTGAAATATGCTGAGTTTTTTTTGTTGGGAATTATTGTTATAGTTAATAAAGAGGTGATGAAATATGAAACCTCCTATTAAAAAATGGAAGTTTAAGGCATGAAGAGAATAGATATATACACATCTCACGTGCAATCTGCTATTGATTATAATCTATAAGTAAATTGAAGAAAGAATATATTGTACTCTTGAAACAGGATGAAACTAAACCCTTTTCATTCTTATAAATACCCCCCCATATCAAACCTATCACCGTAATACTCGACAATTGCATCACTCCCCTAAAACTGCCTTCAAGCCCCAAACCTCGCGACGGAGAAAAATCATCTTTTTTCAATCATCCAAAATCCAAAAAAAAGAAACCAGCCCGTACATCGTGTCGGAGCTGCCGTTGAGCTTGAGCGCGAGCACGGGCGTGGGCTCCTTGGAGCCGGCCCTCTCGAAGTCCTCGACGATCCTCCTCTCCGTGGAGTCGACGCCGATGGACCTCCTGCACCTGAACGCGCAGGGACAGCAGCCGAGCAGGCCGTCGGTGAATCGGCGCGAGGCGGCGAGCGGCTTCAGCACCACCGGGGAGGCAGCGGCCGCCGTCGCGGCTCCGTCGCTCCTACCGTTGATCAGAGCCTTGCCGTTCAGCTCCTCCTTGGAGGCGTCCGGCCACACGCAGTACTTGAAGATCATGATGACGACGGTGCGGTGTCGTCCTCCCGGCGGGGGTGTTTTATTATATCATTTTGGGAGGCGAGAGCAGGAGGTTGGAGTTGGGGAGGAGCTGCGGTCGCATGGGTTGAGGTCGAGAGATAGGGGGTGCATTGTCTTTTGAGTCAGTCCTTTTTAGAGTTTAGGGTTTTTGGTTAACGGAGCTCGACACTAGCTGGAATTTTTGTTATCACTGCGGTTAGATTCTTTGGGGTGTAATGTGTTTCAATGGGATAGAATTTCTTTTTATGATAAGTCTGAAAATAGCGTTAATTGTACAAAGTGGATTCAATAGAGATGCTTTTTTATGGTTATTTAATAAGCTAAGACTTATCAAGTTTTCTTTGTAAAGAACAAAGATTACAATTGCATAAATAACATAGAAATTATTCTAAAAAGTACTGATCGTAAATTTTTACGTGCCAAGTCAGCAGACTCATTTGTATTACTAATTTTACTTTTGTGCTACTTACACCTGCTAAAGTTCAACGGTTACCGGAAATAAACGTTTAGTGGAAAGCATGAAAATACTGGTTTTAAAAATAATCTTTTTGACGCTGCAGTGGTGAATAACTAAAAAATCTAATTTTTTTTTTAATTCGAGACAAAATTTATACTTTACGATTAAAGGATTTATGTGAATAAACGACTAATTTTCTAACTATTCCATTTTCTCAATATGTTTTAACATTTATATTAATAGGGCTTTGATAATAAAAACATCACCTCTAAAATGACTTTTTTAGAAACTTCACTTTATCTTTATCAAAATCAGATCAATCTCCCAGTACCAATTTATTACCCATCAAGGCGTTAAAAGCCAATTCCTCCCGCTAATCCCGCTTCATCATTTTTTATCGCCGAAATTGATTCGGAGTGAATAACGCGATAAATCCAAAGTAGAAAAGCTCGCGATTAGTCCGTCACGATGCCCTGACTTAAGTGGAACGGAGCTATACAGTCAGTCAGGCAATTTTTCACTTCCCGCGGCGACTTTTGACCTGTGCAGATAATAATTCGAGAGGTTTTTCCAATGAACGGCGCGGGGAGTATTTTCGCGCGGTTGACTCTATATAACATAGACCTTCGCGGCATCACATTGACACGGACGACGAGAAAATCGGTTAACTTGTTGAATTATTGCAGTTTCTCGTAATTGTCCGCTCGTAAGAAATTTATGGTATATGTTAAGGTAGGCTTGCTTTTATAACTCTATCGCGTTTTAAAGGTGTAGAGCTATTTCTATATTAATTCTAGGTTGATGGCGAATTTTAAATTAAATGTTAAGTTCAAACTTATTTTCATCGTGCTTGGGTTCTGGATAGAATTTAATGGCTTAATATCTCATTTATCTTTGGAAACTGCAAAGTTTATTTAATCGAACGTAAGCATTACTCTTGAACTGTTTTATAAGTTACTCAAAGAATATTAAGACATTGAAATAACCCAAGTATAAACATTTCTTCTTCATTGCACAGTTTCAAAAAAAGTTTTAATATCTTGGAATTGGGCAGCGTACAAACTACGAACAAAAATTCATTACTTTTCAAAAAGACGAAAAAAAACAAAGTATATTCTAATAAATTTACCGAACAACCAAGCGAGTAAATTAGTTTCATTCAACATCAGTTACTCGGCCGATTAAACAGATGAACCGATAACAATAAAAAAGCATCCTTCGAAACACAGTCCAACCAGCGAAGGTTAGGCAAATAAAACCCTCCTTAATTCTCAAAGCAAACTACGCAATATCGTGTTTTTCACATCCCCGCGGCACACTTTTCCTACCTCCGATCCATCGCGAGCCCGCCTCGTCAAAACCACCATCATCCTACTTACGTCCGAGCACTCAAAACTCAAAAGAAAAAACCTCCCTCCAAAAAAATCAAAGCACACGAGCGTCGTCGCTCTCGACGAGAGCTGCCGCCGCGGGCGAAGCAACGAGTCCGCGTCCGCGCTCTCGTAACCAAAACAGCCACGGAGAGCAGGTGCCGCGGTGCTCGCTTCGAGCCGGCGCACGCACGACTGCGGCCGCCCGCGGCTCGGAACGAGGAAGCGCGCTCGGGGCTGCGAAACCCGAGCGCTTCGAGCCGCGCGCAGCCACCCCCGCCGACGCCGACATCGCGATAAGAGCCGCCACTGTATATACGTATACCGCCGGATCCGATTGCTTTTCGTGCTCCCGTTTCTTTTTTTTTATTTTGCTATTTTTGGAAGAGATCTGTCGAGACGGCTCGGGGTTTTGTAGGATAAGGCTTCGGTGTGGGGGGTTAATTGGGGCGTGGTTAATTGATTAATTAGGTGTTTCTTTGAATTTTAGTTGTAGATGATAACGATAATTAAATTAAATATTGTGTGTAGTTTGTTGGAAACGTTTTTCTGAAAATAGGCATTTTTGTTTGAAGAAGCGTGTGGTTGGAAAATTAATGATTTTTTAATTTAGAACTCATTAAAATATTTTAATTCTATTGATTCATAGAGGAAAATTTCCAATAGTCTAAAAAAACCTTGATATTATTGATTATTGTATTTTGTCAAGTATAACAAAGTGTACTTGCACCTAATAAAGATTAAATCATAAATGCAGTTTCTAAAATAGTACGAAAATATTTATAATTTTCAAAATTTGCGAACATCCCTTCAGAATTAACAAAACGAGGAAAAGTTTCAAATATCACAATATCCAATTGTAGAAAAATGTGCACCCTCCCCCAACCGGACTTCAAACGCAAGCTCTGCCCTTCTCAAAATTTCCCGCTAAAAAAAAATCGAGGCACACTAAATAATTTCCATTGGCAATTACGCGCGATTGTCGCACGTACAATTCGTGCCGCCCTCCCGCCCGAGGCAATGCGCGCGCATTCGCATACTCCTTTCGCTCCGCGTATACGTTATATTCGTGTATATGGATTATTACTTACGCACTAAGCACGTGTCTCGTAAATAAACCGAGTCGCCCGGAGAGAGAAATTCGATCGGCGGCCTTTGCGCGCAATTTTCTCGAGCCCAGGACGTGACGGCGGAATATTTTCATTCGACGCGAGGGACTTTGATTGTTGCGTCTCGGGTTATTGAATATGTAAATAGTTTGGGCGATTAGATTGAATGTTACGTGGCGGTTTCGAGGGGAAATGGAAAAATTAATATACGTAATTGTTCTGAATTCAAAAAAGTGTATGACATTGCTAGTATTTTGTGTAAGCTACATTATAGCATAAATAACTGGGCGAAGAAAATTACAGGGATAATTGCTAAAAAATTGGTGCTAATCTTTGAATCCTAAAGTACTCTAATCACGTTAGAAACTCATTTTTCAAGGCAACTTTTAAATTAGCAAGCGCCACTCAACTTTTAAGACTTCAAACAAATTTCAATAACCTGTTTGACCCAAAACTATTTCCAACAGATTAACTTCCAAATTCAAACAATCTAATAAAGCATCAGCTTTATCCAGCTCTCAAACAACTTCTTTCACACGCGAACCTCCTTAACCTTCCGCTCTCCAACAACCTCTACCATCATCAAAAACAAACAGATGTCCCGAGCGAGGCGCCGGCGAATTTCCCACGCACAACTCGCGGCTAATCGAGGCACACCGGAAAATTTCGCACCTGCACCGAAAAACCCGATTACCCCCGGCACGCGTCACCTCCCCGCGCGCGGTAATCGGAGCGAGAGCCGTGACTGCGACCGTACATAGTGGACTTTTCCAAAAGCGGTGATTTCAACGCGTGCATGACGCGTGTCCGCTGCCTACTGCTCGGGGAGGGAGATTTTGTTTTTACACTGCGGCGATATATATCGGCGTGTGAAAAGTTAATTAATGTCACCCCGCCGGCTTTGGTGTGGAGGTTAAGTCGGTCGTCCGGGTTGGGAAAGGCACTTTGAGAGCGTGTCGAGACGGGTGCGGATTTTGGATTTTGCGTCTTTTGCGAGGAAGGATTGAAAAGTTAATCGATGTTCGAGATGCGAGACTCGTTAAATATTAAGTGTGTTTCACGTATGTTTGTATTTTAATTGGATTGTAAAAGCGCGGAGTTTATATTTTTTTTTATATAATTTTCAAATTGAAATGTACTTTTTTAAATTTAATACACGTTTTTTTGGGGGGAAATCTTTGACTTTGTGATGGAAGCAAGTAACTTCGTAAGAGTGCACTGAAGTAAACCTAAATAGTTTTTTGTTTTCGTGTCTAACAACATTCCATTACCTATTCGTACAATACTCATCGCCGTATTCTCAATCTCATATTTGCATCCTTATTCTCGACTATAAACGCGATGCTACAATATTCCTCACGGATGGATAACACGGAATACATTTGAATCGCCGATTATATTGAAATTAAAACACCCGCGGCGAACAAAAAAGAACACCAAAAACCAATTAACCATTCCCGATCCATCACCCGCCGCTGTCCCATGTCTTATTCAAGCGATCCCACCGCCGACGCAAAAAAAAAGGCTTCGCCGACCACCACCTGCAGGCTCGTCCGAAAAAGCGGCAATCAGCCGCAGTCGCGCTAAGTTTAGATCAGCCCCCCATGAAAAATTCAGCGCCTCGGCGCCCAGAAACGTCTCTCGGCCGTCGAGACACGGGAGAGGCAGAAAAGTTTATCGAACGGATTCCTTCGTGGAAGCTAATTTGTGTATACGCCAGATATCCGTCCAGCGGGGGAATTCGGGATCGATATTATATGACTCGGCGGCGGCTCGGTGCGTGATCGCGTTTTACGTGCGGCCTCGATACGAGAATTAGGCCAAACGCACCGGGGGGGCAGGAATTTCAGTTCGTCGGCGGTGGACGCGAATATTGTATTTGTGAATGTACGGAAAGGGGAAGCGTTTTTTCTATATATATATATTAATTGTCGATGCTCATCGCGGGCGGCGAGTCACGATTTTAATTGGGCTAGAAAGCTTCCGAAGGTTCGATGCACGCATGACTCGGGCTTTCTTTTGTGACGTGCTAATTAAATGGATTTTTTTTTCACGTGCGTTCGCGCGGCTTTTCTTGCGGCGCGCCGCGCGCAAGGACTTTTGTCGTCGATGTAGGTCTCGCTTGGTTTGTCGCGGGGTTTCAATTTTTTGGATTAGATGTAACGAAGTTGATTTGAAGGATTGTATTTTTTCGTAAATGTTGTAACGTAATGATTTAAAGGGCTTGTTTTTATTTCGTTCTTTAATTAATCTGGATAATGCTGTTTGCATGCACATTTTTTTTAATAGCATCGTCAATTGTAAAAATTTATTACTGCGTTAAAATAACTATAAATCAGTTGGACAAATTATTATTTTTTTTAATATCTTAAGATCTTAATTTTGTTTTTATTAATAACATGTATACATATAAATTAATTTACGTGCATTATCCAACGGCACGGTAGTGCCGCGGAGGCGAGTTTGATTATAATATTCCGTGCGTTCAGTTCTGTCTAAAAGTGTATTGTCTTAGTTCAATCTATTACTATTTTATAGCGTTTTCATCGTTTTCTCGTCTAATAATTTACTAGCAAATCAATCACCACAGTCTACATACAATAATAACAAGCCCCAAAGCAAAACGGTAAACGAGGCCGAAAATGACAAACCAACACTGTGACAAAACAAAGCAATTAGTCGCGATAAAAAAGTAACTGCACAAAAAGACAAAGCCCGGGGGGCGGTCGGCTGCGATGCGCCTCGTTACAAGACCGTCATGTAGAGTGAACTTGAAATATTCAGCGGGGGAGTAACGCCCGATAATGGGAGCCATTCGACACGCAAAGAGAGAGAGAGAGAGAGAGATCCCGCATCCCGGTGCACATTCGCGTGCTCTATCCTATCCGCGAGTAGCGCGGATGGCAGTATAATTTATCTTCGCGACGGCGAGCGACGGGCGAAATCGATTACCCGCTGCGCTGCGCTCGAGTACTTTTTTTTTTGTCACCGCGCTTCCGCGTCCGCGTCGGAGAATCGGCCCCGTTTTTACGCCCGCGCCTCTCTCTCTCTCTCTCTCTCTCTCTCTTTCTCTCTGTGTGCTCGCCGATTCTCGTAAAGATAATGAATTTTATTCCGGGAAGAGTTATTGACTGAGATAATATTTTGAGAAGTGGGGCAGGCGTGCCATTAAGTTGTCTTTCTTTAATAATGTAGAGCTGGCAGTTTGCTGCAATTGAAATTCTGATGAAGGCTAGAAACGGGCTTTTACATTGGAATCGTTGAAACGGCTTTTATTGTAATGATTTCCTTGCTCGTTCGGTGTAAAGTAATATAAAAGTAATAAATTATTTGGTAAACTTTGACTTTTTTTAAAGAGAAAAAGTTTTATATAATTAATTTATTAATAACTAATTCAGTTATTACTAAAGAATATAATAGAACCTGTAATTATTATTGCGTTTCAAATAAAAAGCTCTCTCTTATCTTCGAAAGCTTTCATTTCCTGCAATTTGAAAGACCCGTAAAAAATGCATTCAAATGAAACCACCATACGAAGCATCATAATTTCTGCGCAATCCCTCTCACAATTCGCTTATTTATTTACTAAAGCAGACACGAAAACACCTACATTTGACCTAAAAAAAAAAAAATAAAAAAAAAAATAAAATAAAAAAACCCGACAGCCTAACGAACAACCTGCCCAACAATTTTCGTGCTCGACATGATTTACAGCCCGGCGAGTCATTGCGCGAACGCACTTCTGCTTTCCTAACGAGCACTTCGTGCGTTCCACCCAATCATAAAAGTATCCCCCAACACCGTCCGAGCGAAACCAGCTGCCCTCCGATCGACAAAAACCTTTTTTTTTCGAAAAAAGAGCGAAACGATCATCGTTCCGCAAGGAACGCAAACGAGATGCTCTTATACATTGGCCGCGGGTCGCATTGCGTGATTCGGCGGATTATGATCTCGGGGCATGCAAACCTCGCGACACGCTTATCTCCGGCAGCTAATTCGGAGGAGTATCGCGCGATACTCGGCCGCGCTGGGGACAACGACCGCCGCGGTGCTCGGCGGTAAATACCGAGAGAGATCCGAGACCGGTGTGGATGAGGAACGAGCAGCGCGAGCTTTCTGGTGCAGTTTTCGACGGAATTATGGAGTTCGAGGCTGCTGATTTGGGGCTTGGGATAAGATAATTTTGGCGAGCGGTGTTTAGAGCTCTGATGTGTAAGGACTGATTTGTGAATACCGTGGAAAGAGCATTGTTTTGTAGTTATTTGTATAGCAGTGCTATTTTGGATTAGATAACGAAGGTCGTAGATTTATTAGAATGAAAGATGATTTTGTTAGTCAGACACGACACAATGAGGTTAAACGGTTAAATGTGCAAACTTAAATTACGTCTGCATGTGAATTTTTGTTTTATATGAGAAGTTACCCCATAAACACGTGTCTCAGATTTACATAAAATTGCTGTAAATCTGCGACCGTTTTTGCTGTTTGCTGCCATTTTGCTGTGAGTTTGCTCTTCTTGTGTTTATGGGGTATGATTAGTATTGAAATCCCTTACAAGGTGCACGAAGTGCATAACGAAAATGCGCTGTGTCTAATCTTGTAGGTCTTTTGTCTGGGGCCTCTTCGTTTACCAAAACTGACTTATCCCACAGCACTTCTGTGATAACAATTTGACAAGTAGATTGACAAAAATTTAAGAGTTCTACTCAATAGCTCTCGACATTTGAGAAGCCTTATTCTTTTTCAAAAATTAGAAAGAGGGGAAAAAATATTGCGAAACGATCATATGCGATCAGTCCGAATGGCAATGATAAAATAAAGAGCTCTGTGAAATTTCTGGAGAACATTTATGAAAGAAGACATTCTAAAAATAAATTGCAATAAAAAATTGCATCATATAAATGTATAATTAGAAGTATAAAAAGTATAGTGATACATCTTATTTAACATTTTTCTTAGTATTTTTTAGGGGTGGTCGATGTAAGTAATGATATGATCGAGATCTATGTTACCGACACCTGAAATCATTGATATTTTTTTCGCGAAAATCTATACGAATAAATTGTCACGAGAGTCATTTTTTCATTGCATCTGACCAATCGGCTGTCGATAGTTATATTTCCTACAAATTTCTTCTCGTTACAAAGTTAGTTGCTAAAATTTTATCTATTTATAAAATTAATTTATGAATGTGCACTCGAAATACTTAAATACTAATATTCTAAAATATTATCTTTGCTACAATCACGTAATCCATAAATACATTTTTAAATATTTTCAAATACATTAGAGTATAAAAAGTAAAATTAACTTCAATTTTGAATATGTATCTATAAAGTTTCGAAGAAAATAAGAATACCTCTTTATTATTTCACTTCGCATATTTCAACAATAAAGATCAATTATATAAAAAGATACTCACAGTATTTCTACAGATTTGTCAACTGAGCGATCATCGAACGGAGAGAAGAACATACGCCTTTTTTGGGAACTTCGATTCTCCGCAGGTCTATTTTTTAATAGTTTGCTCTGCGTTTAATAATTAATTCATTTTTAAATAAATTCGAATAAACTTGCATTAGGCTAATTAGAACGCTCATAAATGTCGAAACTTACGTTTTCAGATTGAACCTTTTTCACGTGACTGTAATTTTCGTAAAAGTTCACAGGGCCCGAAGCTGTTTCGAAAATTCGCGGGCCTTTCGAATCTTTCAAGCGCTGTTGCCTTTGGTATATGGATTCATAGCTGTAAAGAATTTTAAAATTATTCTAAATAAAGAAGTTTAATTTCTTTGAGGTAGAAAAAAATCCTTCGTTTGTAATTCTTTTTAATTACGATACATTTCCAGATGAAATTTGAAAAATGATTATTCGTGGCATTTACATTATTTGAACACTCATTTTCTTACTTTTCAGTGGCTTTAGATGAGTACTGGTAATGCGGTACGCTTCTTAAGCCTTCGCGGGAATTTTTTATAACCGTATCGAAACCTTTGTTCAATTTCTCGTAACTCAATGTCCGTTTACTATTTTCCGCAAAACTATGAAGAGGTGAAAATTTGTAGTTGTCCTTCAATTTGGCCTGAAACGGAAATTTCATTTTCAGCATACTACAAAACTCAGTATCCCAAACCGCGTTTCTTCGTCATTCCTTACTTGCAGTTCGGCGTCCGTGTCTTCGAACGATCTGTCGTAAGGTGGTTGTATGAAACTATTGTTACTGTAAGAGTGATTTATGGTGTGATTCATCCTGGGAACTGCGCTCCTGGGATGAAGTTTCCTTCTGCGAATGCCCAAGTAGCTAAAATTTACACGTTACTTTCGTCGTGCTTGCAGAACTTAGGAATAGCAAATAAAAAATCGAAATCGTAAGCCTACCCATTGCTGTCGCTTGCATTAGCAAGAACTCCGTCTTTGATAGCCCTTCTCTCGTTGGTGTCCCCGTTCATCTCGCAAGCGGCTGTCTTTGCGACCGCGATGCGATCGCGCGTGTAAATTGGTATTCGAGACTCCTGTCGCGGAGCTGCTACTGAGGTGGCGTTGCTTCGACGCTCCTGAAATTAGACGCGGATGTATTAGTACTCAACGTAGATCGTTGAATATATTTTGCTTTGCAATGAAAAAGATAATTCGTAGTAATGAAGTTTTTGACTCAAATTTGATTAATTGAAAGAAGCAGTTCTTACGAGTACAATCCGTAAGATTTATTTAACGTTTACCTGAACAGAATTATCTACGTTTTCTTTGCCCTGCTCGACCTTGGGGTCGTTCGAAATTTGACGTTCAGACTTTCTTTCGTTGCGCTTAGGAGTTGCATATGGTTTCTGAGTTTTCGTGCTTTTTTCGTGTAGTTCGTCGTTGTAGTACTTGAATTCCGAATTATTTACTGAAATTTAAAATCGAACATGAACATCACGAGGAACACAAGCAATAAATTAGCTGGTAAGATCGCTTTCTCGTCACCTTTAGATAAGTCAGCCGATTTTGAAGTGCGATCACTCTTCCTTGATTTTATGTCTTGATTTTTCCTTTCATTCTGTAATAAGAAAGCAAATGTAATTTAAGGTACTCATCTGGGTGTTTCATAACCTTTAATGAAAGTCCAAGTGCAAGAAACCGTCAGCTCGAAGAAATGATATTCAGAAATATTGTCGTAAGTCTCAAAATGTATTTTTCGTATAAATTAATCGGCATTGTATTCTAATCCTCTTTGTAGTGCAATTAAATAATAAACGTAAACATTAAATAACATCTGTTCAACTGTGATATATAAAAACATGAAAACTTCTAAAACACCCGCGAAATTAAGTCAAGCCAACAACTTCTTGATTTAGTCTGATGTGCATACATTCAGACAGGTATTATTAATGTTTACATTTGAATTGAAGGTTAATTAATATTTGCAAGGTGCAAACTTGATTTTAACAGAAAATAAATTTGCAATTATATACGAATTTTTAATTTTTTTATTTCTTATCATCTTGGTATAACGGAAATGCCTCGAGGCGCTATCGCGCCTCTTGATTTTTAATTTTTTTTTATTTCTTATCATCGTGGTATATAACGGATTGGGTAAAAATTTTTAATTATTAAAATAATTAGCGGAAATCATTGTTGTACAGAAATAGGTTTCATTAATAGTTGCCTTAAAATAATTGATACTAAAACTCTGCTGGAGGTAAAACATTTCGTAAGAAAATTATAATAAAAAGTAGAGTGCCTCTCGAAGATTATACTTTTGTTTTTACCAATCTTTTTAAATTGTGCAAGACCGTTTATTATACCTGATCCGACTGAGGTAAAAGTTTCCAGGATGACGTTCTTTCATTCTTTTCTAACAATCCCAGGTTTCCGGTTGAAATGCTGTGCTCGCTTGCTGGTCTACTTTTCGTCTTCTTCACCGAATTATTTCTAAAATAGAAAATAGACGATTTTGGGACTTGTAAAATCAATTATTTAAATAAAAAACTTTAATTTAATTTCGTAATTACAATTCGGCTTCATTTTCCAATTTCGACATGGCGATCAATTGTCCTCTGGTGCGTCCGGTTCCAGGTGAAACGGAGCCGCTACCGGCGACTATCCATTCAACGTCGGCCCCTGAAAAATAAACATTTATAAATTATTTGGAATTAAAATTGCTAGAAAGATTACAAGAGAATAGTCTTTAAATCAAATAAATATGACACCTTGCTCTTCTCTGTAAATTAAACCTTTGTCGTTTTGAAAAGCAATCTTACGATGCTGTTCAACTTGTTTTCATAAAAGAAATGAAAACTTCCATTATCTA
Source organism: Ormyrus nitidulus (assembly GCA_900474335.1). Lineage (NCBI taxonomy): Eukaryota > Metazoa > Arthropoda > Insecta > Hymenoptera > Ormyridae > Ormyrus > Ormyrus nitidulus. The sequence continues at coordinate 65,151 of UCOL01000098.1, forward strand.
ATTGTTTCCCGGCGTGCGAATTTAAAAATAACATTTTTACTTTATTAATAGATACTTTCATTAATGTAAAAGCATCAGTTTAAAATTTTACCGAATGAACATTTACAATTGTTCTATTTGATGTTCTTTATTAATTTTATTAATAAAATAGTAAAATTAAGGAATTATCAAGAATACTAAATGAAAAGAATTTATTAAGAGCACATTACCCGTATATTGAGTGTTCGATGATATTTGAAGCCCGTAAACGACGAGTCCATCGACTGATACTGTAGGCAGTAATCTTCGGGACAATCGAGTTTTAATCGCTTCATGAATCGCCTGTCCGTCTTGTTTCCCTTTCGTGAAGCGCTTGCTGGCTTCCAGAATATCCTAAAATAAAGTATTGATTCAAAATGAGGAAGTGACCGAAACTCTTTTATTGATGCTACTAAAACAGAAAAAAAAAGCTTCCGAATATTCACGTGTTTCTTTTTAACAAAATTTTCATCGTCATTTATATATACGCCTGACATACTTTGAAATTAAACAGTTACTGCATTCTACCGCTTGAAACCAATTATCGAAATTAGTGCAAGCAAGCAATATAAGCATATATCGAAAAGCAAAGTCAAAGTGTGATTTATTAATCACCGGCCAAGAGTTGAAAGTGTGCCTAGGCTATATACTACCGTTCGTTTTCGCGACCCAAATCGCAAATTGAATGCAGCTGTTTCGAACTGCTTAATTACCCCATTAAACGCGGCGAGTCTCTTCGCTCGGCATTACTTTTGCGCGATAATTCCGTTATTGAATCCTTACCTCGGACTCGTAAATTTGCGATAGCACCGCTAAAGTATCCAGGGAAGCGTGACGTACTCTTTTACGACGATCGCCGACCATTGCCACGACTTTGTCGATAGCCGACTTTACCTTGAACTCGGTGCTCGGGAATGTGACCAGGGAGAAAATTAACAGCTGCAACGTGTTCTCCCGCATCTGCGAATTTCAAAGTCAATTTTTTTTTTACTCAAAAAGCTGTGCTCGTTCTCAAAGATCGATGATCAAAGACAAAAGCGGAAATTTGGTTCATTTCGGTTGGGAAGGCGACGAAAACTCGTCCGAACTGGGTTTTACCTTAGCATTTCTGGCGCCAATGCATTGCGGGTGCAGTAATTTTTCGAGAAACAATCCAGGACTCGTTCTTAGCATAGTTAGTCTTGCCAAGTGGGCTGCATTTGGTCCTCCTTGTCGAGCTAAGCCCCAGGCGATTAGTGATAAACGGTCCTTCAGCGCCTCTTCAGAAACGCCCGTCAGCAGGACCTAAACGAAGCGTTTAAAAGTCTATGCAGTTTTGAAAATACTATAAAAACAAATCGTAATTACTAATGAATTTTAGAAGAATTTTAAATTATAAGTTTCAACGATATGAAATTGGATTTTAAATAATTTTTTACACGGACTTTTTTTTCATAATAGAACCGTTCTAAATTTGAATTATTTCAAAAGGAGTACTTTTCTTTATAGCGCCAATCCCCAATTTTCCGGCAAAAAACCTGTTTCAAAATTCATCCCGGCCTCTCAAATTACCCTCTCGAACCCCCGCACAAAAACAAAAGCAAAACGCGAAAAACTGTCGAGAGACACGAGAAAGCTCTCCGTCCCCAAGCCCACCATGCACAATCGAGCGGTCTTATTACGCAAGCATGCAATATATATCCCGCGCACGAGAGGTGCAGGGCAAAAAAGTACATAAAACAAAGCGCTCACCCTGGCGACGGCCATGCCGGCGGCGGCGACGCGGCAGCTCCTCTCGCCGCCGAGCACCGCGTGCAGCAGCGAGCCGACTCGGGGTTCGACGGCCTCCAGGGCCGACGAGGTCCTCATCGCCGAGGCGATACGCTCCAGGCCCCGGACTCGCGCCCGCCAGTCATCCTGGAAAGTGAAATGGTGGCCGATGAAATTGGGTGGTGGACATTGGCGGAGGGACCCTTTTTGGAGCGGACTTTGAAGTTTTCGGTTTTAGAAGAGTAATAATTTCGTCGAAACAAAATACTGTTACGTCTTGCAGTAACGATAATTACTCTAATCTACTCGCGTCATAAACTTTCTGTATAATTTATAAGCCGCACCGATTATGCAGCTCGCGCTCAGAATAACTATGAATCTTTATTTATCTCGCACAAAAACGACGAAGCACATCAATCACCCAGATAAAAATTCTGACACATATTCTTTTTCGCTTCTCGTACAACGATTCAGCCTGCCACCTAAAAAAATCTCCACGAAACGAAAACCGCAGAGCGACGTCTCAATCCCCCCCCCGAGATCGTTCACCCTCAAACTCGAAAGATATCCCGGATAAGCGCGGGAAGGCAATAAGAAACCGGCGTCGCCGCGCGAGCTTAGAAACAGTTAGCCCATTTCTCGCGGGGCTTATCGCGCGCGCGCGCCTGCCTCAAAAAAGCTCCGTAATATCCCTCCCGGCATCGAGCGGTTAAAGCACCTCTCTCGGGACTCGCGAGGAATCCCGGGACGGCAAACACGACGGGGAGGGGAGGGGGAAAACAATAAAACACACCGCACGGCGCGCGCGGCGTAATCAGAAAATTATGAATGCAGCCGCCGCGGCCGATGTATGCGCCGGATAAATTGCGATAATGTCCTTAGGAGTCCGGCTCGCGTGCAACAGTCCGCACGCAACACGTGTGCGGAGCCTAATTATTTTCTCTCTCCGAACATATATATATATATATGTGTGTGCGTGCGTGTGTGGGGGAGTGTGTGCAAAGCCGCATAATGGAGTAAATTTCCCCGTGACTTTTCATCCCTCGGCTCGACGTGCCGGCTCTCGGAGCTGCAATTCGTTTGCTTTTCTTTCTATGAATAATTCAGCCGAGTCACCGGTCGGTGCACCGCTTCCCTTTTCTTTTTCGACGACTCGTTCGACCGCGCGGGACTGTGTGTGAGTGTGATTCGGAAAAGCGGGCTTTCGGTTTAATGAAATCTGCGCGCTTCGGTTTCGAGAGGCCCGCGTGTAATTAATTGCTATTAGGTATTTGTAATTTCGAGGATTATGCGCATTCTCGGGCAGTTTATGGAAATGAAGACGATGCAATTTAAATGAATATTAAGGGAGATTTATTGGGCGTTTTGGCACAATGCCGGTATATAGGAAAATAAAAGGAATTTTGTTTTGCAAGCGTTAGAAATTTTTAGCTAATACTTATTGCAGTTTTCTGGCACAATTGATGAAAGGCACTTTATGATCGATCGGTGCAAGAATTCTTATATCAATCAAAAAGCTTTGACGTGGCAATTTTTAAAAGTCATTCATAGTGAGGTAAATTGGAGGAGAAAGATAGCTTGCCTCAACAAGAAAGTACACGTTAATCTTTTTCAACTCGATCCGGAAATGACCGTAGGGATGCTTAAAAAGATATTTTCAGACAAACGATCGATAAAGTTAAGTACTGGTTTTTAGAACTGAGAGATATACAACTTCCCGTTGGAATTTTTCGATTATGAATTTAACGAGAGTTTGTTTTACCGGACTTTCATAAAGTTTTCATTTGCTACAAGTATCTGCCTTGGCTGTATTTCTACAATTTGATTGATTTTTTTTTTCAAACAAAAACTTTGCCTCGAATTTTGAAAGTCCTAAGTTCTCAGATTTAAATTTAATTTAAAGTTTTAGAATATAATTCTCTGGGGCACACAAGTCTTTTACTTTCCTTTCATAGGTACGATAAGTGGTTAATAGTCAGTGAGAAGCCCGTCAGAATTCAGTTCCCAAAATTCATTAAACACCCCCCTACATCCTCGTCAGCATCCATTCAAAAAACACTCACGTCCCAACGACAAAACTAGCATCGACAATAAAACTGTTTGTCGGAAACCCGAGTAGGACAGCTCGCCTAGCCGTCTCGAAACGAGGCCTAATATTATACTCTCCCATCGCCGCGCGAAATGCAGCCTGGAAAAACGTCGCGGTAACCCAAGACGAAAAATTGCGCCGGCAGGCGGTGGCCGAGCAGCTGAGCAAACGGCATTAGTATGTACACTAGGTCAACGGCCGCGTCAAGGTTACGCGCGAAGGAACGCGCCGCGTCGCGCCTCCCACTGAACCGAGCCGAAGAAAAAACCAGTTTCCGAGTCGGGAGAGACTCTGCTCCGGTGAGCTTCGGCCAGGTAGTCGCGAGGCTGGAGGTGTCGCGGACTGTTGCGGGGCGTCGCGAGGCTCCTTCGGTAGAGGAAATTGGGCGATTGCTGGTGATTTTAGTGGCGGTGGAAGTCAAATTTTAATCGTTTGGAGAAGTCGGAGTCGGGATGGAGTTGATGAACAAGTGATAAACAAGTATTTTTGAAATTTGGAGTGAATACTTTGCGTGAAAGAGGATGGTTACGAATGCAGATTTAGATAAACTTGTTAATGTTTCTTAAGAAAAGTAGTCTTTTATTTTCGTTATGTTTAATGTATCAACTGTGTTTATTAATTTAAACGTACGATCCCTGTAGCAATATTGAATGAATTTTATAGTGTAAGAACATTTTATTTATTATCTTTTTCAATTTTAGATATAAATGGACAATGTAAAAAATTAATAGTAACATTAACAAAAAAGAGAAAGTTCTTCGTACATAAAATAGCAATGAGTCGAGCTTTCAGAAGAAACATGACCAAATTCTTCGTAATATTTAGTTTAAGTATCTTAGCCTTTCTTATCTTAATAAAAAGCAAACGAGTCGACAGTAGAAATGAACCCTTTTACAAAGATGCAGAGTTTGAAAGATTGCAGGTAATTTATCTGTGATTAATTCCGTCTTCTTTATCTATTATAAATTATCAATAAAAATTTATCGATGAGAATAAAATATTCTAGATGGAGGCAGCGATAGAAAATCTTGAAAGAATCGCTCGTGTTAAAAGAGTGTGTGAAAAATATAAACTGGGACCATTCAAAACTCCGGATTTTGAAGTTAAATTCAGAGAACCTCCAGCGCCACAATACAATGTATTTTATATAGACAGGTAATCTTGTAATTCATTCGCGTTTAACGAGTTTTTCATTTACTTATACATATTGGAAAATAATTTGTTTTTATGTTTAGTAAACACAACATATCTTATTGCCCTATTTATAAATCAGGAAGTACCACGTGGATTTATAATATGTGCTTGTTGAATGGTGTACCTGAAGAAGAGCTTTCAAGCGGAAGAGAACAAATATCTGTGATTGCAAGAAGAGTCATGCCAGAATTAGATTATCCAGAAGCTGACGAAGTAATTATTTTTTCAGTTTTTATATAAAAAAAAAACTTGAATTTAATATTGAATTATCAGATTGATTAACGCTCAAAACATTTTTTTTAGTTGTTAAAAAACACAGCAAAGTTGATGATAGTCAGGCATCCTTTCGAAAGGTTACTAAGCGCATACCGCGACAAATTAGAGAATTCAGTAGCTGGAAGGGAACACGGCAGTCTACACTTTTACAAAAGATACGGCGAACACATCGTTCGAAAATATCGAGGTAAACATTATCAAAATTAAAAGCCACAACATCTCGTTTCCCTCAGTTCTAAAACATCCATTCCGCAATTTCTTCCAACTGCAAGTCGTGTCGCGACTCGATATAAATCTAAATCTCTTACCACTAATCCCGCTTAAAAACTCCAAATTATCCAGATCCCCATCTAAACGACTCCGCTCCCTCCAGCAAAAGTAATTTCCCTGAATCGCCATAAAAACCACCGACTCGCGGCTCGATAAAAAAGCAGTGTGTGATCTCCCCTCCCCACAGACAAAAGCCAGCCGACGCCGAGGAGCAACCAGGTGATCCGCAAGCCGGGAGTCCCGGGACCGTCGGGCAACGAGCCGACCTGGCGCGAGTTCGTCGACTACCTCATCGCCACGGAATTGGCCAGCTACGCCGACGACCACTGGACGCCCTACTATCTGTACTGCACTCCCTGCCTGATTAATTACGACGTTATCGCCAAGGTGAGTCGCCGAATTCGCGCGGCGGGTAGAAGGAACGCGAAAATCCGAGGGCTTGATTGATGGGTCGTTGGTTTTAGCTTATTTTTTTTTCTCAAGCGCGACTCTCTCTCGACTCGATCGACGAGGCAGGCAGGTAGCGAGGTTCGAGGTTCGTAATTGAGGAGGTGACGCTGGATTTGATGCGGAGCTCGAGATTAGTTTAAATTAATCGCTGGGCGCGAGAGAGGAGTTTCGATGATTTTCAAGAAAGGTTTCATTAGTTTTTGGAGGCAGTCGAGGTGGAAGTAGTTTTTTTTTTTAAATTAATGAGAGTTTCTTGCGGAGATGTTGTTAAATAAATTACTGTGGAATTGGTGGTAAATTATAGAGTTAAACAGGTTGTTGATTTAATTTATCTAGATTTCAACTGCAAATTCTCTTTTCGTGCATTCACTCATTAGTTTTACATTTTAAACATATTATTGTAAATTTTCATGCAAATTGTTTGCAGTAACCATCGTACTGCACCGCCAATATCGTTAAAATTAAGAACAACAAAAAAGCAGCATTTTTTAAAAATAATAATTCTATTTATATACAAGTAGATAGGTATACATTCAGGAAAAGGCCAATCTTAGATAATTTTGAAAAAATATTAAGCTAATCAGCAACCTCCTTAACCCTTTCCCAGCCACTTAACTCGTATCTCCTCGATCTAAACCCCTATTCCTCGCACATCCGCAATTTCCCCATCACCTTGAACCCTCGCGAATATTAATATAATCTCCCCAAAAAATCGGGCATCGATCCGGGCCATCTCTCCCCTTCTAAATATACAAATCCGGCCTACATTCGGCCGCGACTTCCTCATAAGCTGCGGGGGAGGGCGAAAATCACTTTTATCGACTGGGGGGGCGGCCGTAAATCCTCCCGGGGAGAGAAGGGGGAGGCGCGAGAAACTATCAGCGAGCCCGTAAATCCAGCCGGTCGCCCTCATGCTTCTTTCCCGTAACGCCGCAGATCGAGACGCTGCAGCGCGACCAGGCGTTCGCGATCCATCAGCTGGGCCTCGACGGGCAGATAAGCCCGAGATGGAGGCACAGGAGCGACGACGGCCCCACCGACGCCGCCAGGGTCTACTTCGGACAGCTGACCAAGGAGCACGTGAGGAATCTCCACGAGAAGTTTAGATTGGACTTCGAGCTGTTCGGGTACGAGGCCGAGGGGTATTACGAGCTGGCCACTTCGCTCAAGTGAAAAGGGGGTGATATGACGAGGGGGGATGCTCGCTTTTTTTTATTGTCATTGTTGGAAAAATAAATCGTTTTTATGTTTTTAAGGGGTTTGTTTTGTGTTCCTACGCCTTTCGCTTTTGAGGTGAAATGGTTTTATGTTGAGTGGATGATGAACTAATATAATAATTGTTCAGTGAATGTTTAATGGATTGTATGGTTAAAAATTATCGTTATTATGCTCGAGTGAATTATGAATATTTATGCACTGTTCTCAATTTTTAATATCATTTAGCAGCCCTGTAAAATTACAAGGTTCGTTTTTAAATATACTAATAAGTAATTTGATTCGAAAATTAAGAAGTAAGAAACTTACGATAGTTGCATAATAATAAAGAAGCGCAAATTGCATTTTGCCTTTAAATGTCTTTTATTCGTGTAGAACATTGAAATTTGTTTCTGAAGTGTAACAAGTAACTTTATAAGGATTGATGTTTAAATTTTACATCAACCGCTCATAACGTACAGAAAAGTTTATGCGAAGTTAAAGACAAGATAACAAATGATGTAAGCAAAACTTCACACAAATAGCGATGCACAAAGTGGAAGGTTCGTATTCTAGTAGTCTTCTAGTCATATTGAATCATTCCTTTACATGATTTTACGTAACAGGTTTAATTAACCAATTCGGACTTCCTCATTTACGTGTAGTATGCAAGGAGCTGTTTCTTTCGTAAAATTAGACACTTATTTTCCGCAAGACATAATTGTAGGAGTTAACAAGAAAATACCTCCATCGAAAATTAAATATATTCCAGCTAAGGCCAAAAGTTTTCGTATTAAAATTTCAAATTTAACGTTAAAAGAATAAATTTGTTAAATTAAATTAACGCATGTTCTACATTAATCTCAATTACAGCACATTTTCGCGCACTAAGAAAAAGAAGAACCTCGGGCCCAAATAATTTACCTCAATCGATTTCCAATTGCTCTCCAAACCGATTCCTCTCCAACCCCCCCACTTCCCCAAAAAATCCAACCATCCCCCTCAAAAACAGCCTCCTCGCCAAGCACCGCCTCCTCCGCGCTCCCGAACGAGAGTCGCATCGGTTGACGCATCGTCACCGCGCGCGCCTCCCCGGGCCGGCGTGCGGCCGGGTGCACGTGGGCGCGCTCGAACACTTTTCCTTATAGCCGCGTCGCGCGGCGGCGGCGTCGGCGCATCGATCGCCGGCCGACCCACTTCGCGGCCACTTTAAGTATTATAACACACACGCGAGAGCGCGACGACGACGACGGCGGCGGCGGCGGCTTATCGGCCGCGAGGTGCGTGAAGTAAGGAGCCGCCGCTGCACGCGCGCGGGGGATGTAGGTGAGCGTGCCTGCGGGGCGACGAACCTTTTCGGCGACGTTTTTTCTCCCGGTGCAGGGGTGATCGATTATTCGAGCGGGCGCAACTGCTGCCTGTGGTGGCTGGGGAACGAGGGGACTCGGGAGGGAAGTTATTTTTTTTAATCCAGCCAAAAGGGATTTATGGTACCGAAGTACAGATTAGTCAATTTGTCATTAAAAGATTGTATGACCCTCTGTTTCTCGGAAAATGTACAGCTTACAATATAATGTAAGTGCTCTCTTTACGACTTTGTAACTCAATAAAAATTACTTTATTACGCAGCCGCGCTAAAAAAATCTGCATAAATCAAAGCATATATACTTAACAACGTTTCCTCCCGGCAGAAAGAAGTAAATTTACGACTCGTAAAAAAAACGAAACGATTAATAAAAAAGGTATATCCCCACCCCCGTAAGCCACAGGCCAACGAGAAATACCGCGAAGAAATACATACACGCGAATGCAGCGCGGAGAGACTTCTTGGCGCGGAAAAGCGCCCGACGTGTATCGAAGTTATAGTTCGCGACGTAACACTGTGCGCGCGGTTATATCTTGATTGTGCATGCTAATTAAGTAGTAAGGTTCATGCTCAAGGCGAGCGTTTCATTATACAGTCGAAACGGAGCGAGCACCGACACGACTCCCGAGAGGAGACATTTTTACTCCGCTCAGAGTGACTTTTACCGCGGAGGGGAGAGCGAGGCACTTCGGGGGGGAATACGCGCGATTGCAATTTGTTTATAGTTGAGGTTTATTAGAGGGTCTTATTTGCACTGGGCGTCATAAAGCCGAGCGAGGTTTGTAGAAATAAAGATGAAGAGAAAAAAGGGGGGGGGGGTCGTAAAAAATCCTTTCCAGATATACTCGGGCGGGTAAATTAAAATGATTCATTTTTCATTTTAAAACTTTTGTTTTATTTAAAATTTTTCATGAAGCTTTTTCATGCGATTTATTGCGAAGCTTCTCGTGTGTTATTACAGTTTGCGTTAACCCCGCATTATTAAATAACACCTCGTACGCCTCGTATTCTTTACGATGTAATTATTGCAGTGAACTTTCATGGGGTCAATGATTTTAGCCGTACGCAGAGATAAAGTTATCGATCGCTTCAAAAACTTTTTACGGACTAATTTATTTACTGACTTGGCTCTTTTTCTTTAATAATTTAAGATAACAACTTTAACTGCTTGTCGTCCGAAATATTTAGAAAAATTATCTCTCAAAAATTCAATTCACAACCCTCTTATAAGACCAATAACTGTCCTTTCGATCGTTAATCAATGCTTCGAGAACGTCGTTAAGTTTTTCGTCAGCCAGTCGTGACCTACATAATTACCGCAAGGGTCAAAGCAAAGATACAACAATTTTTAAGAACTTTCGAAGACAATGAGTTCTAAGTGACTATAAGAGAAGGTTATCGATCGATTCGGATTCCTTGAAACTAAGGTTTCCTGTATACTTTGTGCATACTTTGTCCGACGAATTAAAGCGCCGAACGGAGAAAAATAATTACCGCGCATAAAATTTTCAGTCGAATACAAAACTACTGTTATCTCTCTCTATCCGACCGGGTACTTTTCCCGATAAATCGACGAAGCGCCCCCGCAATTGGCCATCGTTTATTGTTAATCGCGAAGCCGAGAGAGTAAAAACTGAAAAAGCACATTTTCGGGCGCGATTATCGTGGGTCAACGTGTTTAGCCGAAGTGCAAACGGAAGTAGTTTCGACCTATTATCGATCGTCCCGAACTGCCGGGAAGAAAATAGTCTTAACTAGCCTGTACATATTTTACGAGAACGAGGGAAAGGCAATAAAAAGTTCTACGTTCCTTTACAATTTTTATAAAGTATCGCATAGATAATCGAGGCGTGAGACTGTACTTCCTTGCCTTCTCCAAATCTCGCCAAATAACGCTTTCTTTCTCGACCGAGTCACCGGATGACTCGGCGCCTTGAAAGATTCTCCCCGCAGATTGCAATAATCTCTCCGCGCGCGCATCTTTCAATTAAAACTTTTAAATGGAAAACTTAAGCAAAGTCACTTACCCTGTTGTGAAAGTCAGTGAGCACATCCTCGTCGACGAGACCCAACTCTTCCCAGCTGGGCTCCTTGTTCCTCCACTCGCCGTCGCTGCTGCTGTCGGACGATCTCTCCTTGGCGTCCAGCGCGCATTTCTCGAGATCGTCGTCCAGCTGCGCCTCGCACTGCTCCTCGTCGTTGCACTCGACCTCCGCCTGCTCCCTCTCGCTTTCTTCCACCGACTTGTTCGAGTCGACTTGCGACTCCTCCGATTTCCTCTCTTCGGGCGCAGCCGGATTCTCGTTGTTCTCTTTGTTCTCCTCGGGGGGTTCGGTTTTATCCTCACTTTTAGCACTTTCCTCCGTTGGAGGGTCGTTGATTTGCGGTTGATTGTCCTCCAATGAAGATCGTCTGCTCGTTTCTTTCACCGGACTGGACAGTTCCATGAGGATGTAGTTCCGCTCTTGGCGCGGGAACACCTCGAAACCGGGACTCTTCGCGGACTGAGTTCGTCGCCTGTCTTTTCCTGAAGGAAGGAACGCGGTTTCTTTTTTTTTTCAAAACTTTTTTTCCAACCATCTATTCCGATGGTCTATTTAATCGTTCGCTTTACACGTACTTAAAAACGTCTAAAATTCCCACCGTTACTTTATTTCTTTCGCAAAAACGTACCTTGACCCGCGCCTCTATCATCCTCCTGCCACTCGAGCCTCGAGTCGTTCTCCTGCGCGGACCTCGCCCTATAAACCGACCTCATGATGTTCTCGTGGTTCTTCATCAGCTTGTCCGAAAAGTCGAGTCCGCTCCTGTCGCCGAAGATGCTGTCGATGTCCCGCTTGCTCTCCTCGACGACGTCTCCGAGCAAGGAGGGACTCGGCGCGATCCTGACGGTTCTCGCCCAGAGGTTGTTGTCCTCGGTGTCGGGCTGCGGTTCCTCGCAGACGCGAAAGGAAGGCTCCGGCGGCGGAGGCGGATCCGCGATCTCCTCGATGATGACTCTCGGGGAGGATGAGGGAGTGAGGGAGTCGCGGCGGGACGAACGCGGTCGGCTCATTGTCTCCTCCTGGATTTCGAAGGACCTGCTGGCAGGGCTGGATTTGCGATGTTTAGTATAGTTGGGGGATAAATGTTGCATTTTTCTGTTGTGTAGGGTTTTGTGTTGACTGTTTACAGTAGAAACAAAACGAAGTTTAAACTTGTTGTTTTTGTGCAATTGTAGCAAAAATAAAATCAATATTTCAGTATAATGTAAACTACTAAAATACGAACTATCGATTTTTCATTAAAGACTTTATAAACATTCGAAAGGTTCTTTGCATTTGTCGGACATGAACTTGACTGTGATGACATTCAGACTATAGTAAATTTTAAAATCAGTAAAAATTTCATTAAACGACGTCTCTCATCTCGAGAAACACTTAAAAAAAAACAACTTCTTTCACAAAAACAAATGCTAAACCTTACTATACAACAAATACTAAACTCTGTGCACTCGCGTAAAAAAAGTGCTCAGCGCAGTTCCATCACCCGTCCACCAAATTACCTGAGCTGCCTATCAACATTCTTACTCAGAATGCTCTTCTTCGGGCTGAGATTGGCGTCGTGCGTGTACGTGAGCTCCTTCCGCCTCCTGGATGCCGGGCTGCTCGAGGCCGATCGCCTCTGCGGCCTGTTTACGTGTCCCGCGTTGTCGTCGCTGGGCTGCGAGGAGGAGCGCACGCGCCTCGGCAGCCGCGTGGCCGGCGCCACCGGCAGCGGTATCCTCGTGGGCGGCGGCGGCGCAGGCTGCGGCTGCAGGTCCGAGAGGACGGACTCGGTGTCCTCGCTGTCCGGGGTGCGAAGCTTCACGATCTCGCCGCCGAAGTGGACCCGTCTGCGGGGGAGGGAGTTTAATTGCGGGTTATTGGGTCTATCAGATAGAATATTGAAAAATAATAGATGCGTATTTTTTCTTTTTTTTTACCTCAACTTGCATTAATAAAGGTATAACAGATTAAACATCACTATGAATATGACATCACCACGGCGTAGTGTATCTGTATCGTACCCAATCGTGACGTCACGCGAATTTTCAAAAAGCGACATCTTTGCTAATAATCAATAAATTGAAAAAAGGAAAAAATACGTTTCGATTATTTTTCAATATTTTACGAGGCGGATAATAAAATACAATAAAAAAAAATGTCATTCAAGGAGTCAATCCTCGGTGAGAGAAGCGCCTGCCTACCTCGGCGTCTTCCTCCTCGCAGCGTCCTGCTCGGCTGCCTCGATCTCGGGCTCGAAATCCGCTTCGTCCTCCCCTTGGCAGGGCGGCTCCTCCACCTCTCTGTCCTGCTCCTCGAGGATCGTCATGGTGATGGCCGTCTCCTCGTCGAACTTGATCTCCGTCTCGAGAACCACCCTCGCCGAGGAGACGCTGCTCCCGGAGCCGAGCCTGCCGCTCAACGAATTGTCGTCCTCCGCGATGCCCGAGGTGTCCGAGTCGTCCTCGCTCTCCCAGCTCTTGTCCGTCGCCAGGACGTCCTTGATCGACTCCTCCACCGAGTCCTTGCGCCTCAAGTTGCCGCCGCCGACGTCCGCCGAGTGACGCTTATTGCCGCTCGACTTCGACTGGGAGAGGGGTTGTAATTAGGGTACTTTGGCTTGGGATGAGTTTTGTCGGTGTTGGTTTAGGAGGTTATTGATTTCGCGTAAGGCGCCTTTAACGGCCGAGAAATTACTGGACGTATTCGAATAATTTATAATGAATACGCTCGTATTAATTGTTCGAGTTGCCGGAATAGATTCCGCTCCTTGGCTTAAAATTTCACTGGTTCGTATCAAAGATCGTGACTTATTAAGGATAAAATATTCGCCGAGATATATTCATACTCGGGTAGACCGAACCCTATCGGGGATATTTAATTTCAGAATTTATAATCGTGTCACTGAATTTTCTGAATACATTAACATTTCAATCCCTTTTATTAGGTGACAACCGCTCTCGTTCCACTTTCTCGCGAATTAATTTATTATATTTATCCCTCTCGAGCTCACCTTCGGCCTCCTCCTCCTGGCGCCGGACGCCCTCCTGATCCCGTAAACGTCGCAGAGCAGATCGAAGTTGCGCTTCATGCTGTCGTCCATCTCCCTGAGATAACCCGACAGCTCCTCGTCGCCGACGGCGTCGCGGATCTTGGCGAGCGACCTGAGCGCCGACTCCTGGTGGGTGACCTGGACGAGTCGCATCGCCAGCGCCTGGGTGGCCTCGCGGACCACCTCGCCGGAAGGTCGGGTGCTCGAGCGCGACGGGAAGAGCAGCAGCGGAGTGCTCAGGATGACCCCCGTCGCCACGCTCGTCTGGTAGTCGTCGAGGACGTCCGCGCGGTTCATGCCGTCGTGCAGGATCTGAGATCGGTGGCAGAGAAGGTTGGAGAGGCTTTAGTGGGTTGGGGATGCTGATCGGCGGGATTTTGAGTAGCGTAGTTTGAGTTGAGTACTGATGTTGGGGGCATTTACGTTTGAAGGTGGGTAAAGTTTGTTATCGGGAAGCGGTTATTACGCGTAGACGATATTTGCATTTTGCGCTCTAGTAATTATTACCTAACGTTCATGCAGCTTACTTTTAGTTTATATATTCGTTAACAGAGTATGCACTCGCGTAAATTAATACAATTGCCTCGCACTCCGTGCACGGAGAAAAATGTTGAATGAAAAACTTGCATTATCCTAAAAAATTACTATATATTATATATTTAAAATTTAATAGAACTTCATCAATTTTGACTGCAATTCTATTTTTATTATATATCATAGGAATTTTTTAGGATAATGCAAGTTTGTCATCGCATCACAAAAATCTATATAATAATTTTTATACCGAAAATTTTTTCCCAGTGCAATCGAAAAATCTTTTCTCGTGAATATAATCGCAACGACTTCCCACCTTCTTAGTCATCTCGTCCCTGCTCGGCGTGTGCAGCAGATAGATCCTGAGCGCGTCGAGGGAGCCCTTGCGCACTGCCGGCGCCGGATTCCCGAGGTTCTCGACGAGGTCCTCGAGGACGAGGCTCGCGACGCCGTCGACGCTCTCGGGGCCGAAGGTCGGCAGGACGTCGACGAGGACCCGCAGGGCGTGCTGGCGCACCTCCCACTCGGGGTCGCGCAGTCGCTCCGAGATCTCCTCGAAGATGGTCGAGACGTCCACGTCCTTGGGGAACTTTTTCGTTCGCACCTGCGGTTTTTTTGGGCGAGCGATGGATATAAAGCTTTGGGATTTGCTGGGAGTTAGTTTTTTTTTTAAGTGGGCTGAATTGATTTTTTTGGAAAATGAAGTGTGAGAAGCGGGCCGACGAGTGCGTCTGACCAAACTGGCATCATTTCTACTTAAACTCCATCCCTCTAAAATCTTTTAGTTCTGTTTATAGAATTCGTCAATGCAGATAACTTTGCTAAAATTACACGTTTTATAAAACGTTATTGTTCAAACACTAAATTAAACAAAAATTTATCATTTATTCACAATAAAAATATGTATATAAATAATGAATTTTAGTAATGTGGACTAGAAAATAATTGAAAAAGATATAGGCTCTTTGTATTTTCCCTCATCACTGCTTCACGAAACCCCAAACCCCCGGTACTCACGACGTATTCCCAAAGCGGCGTAAGCTGCACGGGCTGCCCGGCGACGGCGGTGGGGGTGGACATCCTTCTTCTTAGCTGCCTGGCGAAGTCGGGCCGGGCCGAGTAGCATCCGCGGCCGCGCGGATGATGGTGATGATGATGCTCGGCGAACAGGCCCTCGTCCAGCAGGGGCGGCGAGTCCTGCTGGCCCTGGATCGGGCCCAGCTCCGTCGAGCCCGTCATGGATGCGGCGGCGACGCTGCATCCGGGCATATCTCACTACGTCTCATCGTCTGACGAATCGTCCCGCCGCAGCAGCACTGACGCCTTCATTGTCACGGGGTTGGTTAGTCCAGCTGGCTGGGGAAGATGGAGGGAGTCTTCGAAGGTCTAGGGGAGAATGGAGATTCGTGAATAAAATCGCGTCGTATGTGTCGTTTTAACATATATTGTAAGCATCAAGAGACCAATATAAAATGGTTTGTTTGCTTGGAATAAGTATTGCTATTGTAATCGATTACAAGAATATTCTGATCCTGGTCAGATCGGAATTTCTTGATGAAAAAGAGATTTTTCAGCTATTTGTTAGTTGATACTAAGTTCACTTTAGCTGCGAATGAACAAATTACTAAATTGCTTTTATCTTCATTAAAAAGAGTGTTGATGGAAAATGAGTAGAATATGTCAATTTCCTAAGCGTTCTGTAAATAATAAAGGACAGTTCATGTTCGGAAAAAAAGAGTATCTAAAGTACACTTTGCATAAACGTCGTCTGTTAATTTGCAATACTATGTAAAGACAATATGCACTTGAAAGCAATTTCTAAGGACTTGCGACGTCTAGATTGTACTCTTTAATTAAAACTAAATATCTTCTACATTGTTGAAAAAAGAATATCATTATAAAAATTCATTTTTAAATTCAAATTTTTAAAAGCATTTAAGTAACGAATTACTTTGTAGCTCATGAAATAATGGCAAACACTAACAATAAAATTTGATTATAAAAAATAAATTATTTAGAAATATAATATAAAAAGCTTCTTACATCAAGAAATGATTGAAATCTTAAAAAAATTCTAAAACCTCATTCAAAACAAAGCCTCAGCACTAGAAAACCCAATGCAGTAAACTACGTCACTCAATCCCTTAAACAAGAACCATCCGCAGCTTAATTACCCCCGCCGATAAATCCCGCGAAAACACGCACTCTCCCAAACCCCGCAACAGCTCTCTCCGTCCCCCGGCGTTCACCTTCCGCGCGGAGACAAAGAGCGGCGAAATCAGCCTTCCCTCACCGCGGCGACCGCGAGAATTTTTCATCAGCCGGCGCCAAGGCTCGGCGCGCGCGCGCGCGCGCATTGTCAAGGTGCCGCGCGGCAACCGCTGTCTCTCCCCTCCCGCCCGTCGCCGCTTCGATTGTGTCGCCGTCGGAGGGTAGATGACCCAATTACCGGCTGCTCGAGGCCGGAAATCCTTCTTTGTGCGGCTTTTCGACAGATTCGTGAGAGAGAGTCGCCGGCTGGTCAGACGTCGAGCGCGACGAGGGGTTTTCGACTCATTTGCATTTCTTCGTGGGTGGGGATGGTTTTTAGTTGGTGCAAGGGATTGATTTAAGGATTTTGGGGGCTCGGCTTTTTTGGTCGGAGCGTGATACTTGTAGGACTGATTTGGATTTGTTAACTATGTTTTAATGTTGGAATAGTGTATAAGAATGGAAAAGTTATTTTTTGAATTGTCGATTGAATGTCGATTGAAAAATGTTTCTTTTTATAAATTTAATATTACAAAAATAAACTTATTTATTAAATTTCAATAAAGAATTTGATTAAATAATTTTGTAAGACAATGAAAATTCTTATATAAGCCATCACCGTATTTTAGACTCTTCCATAAAATAAATATTTCTTTCGCCAAAAAAATCAAATGCAAATTTCAAACCTAAAAACGACTAAATTCCGTACCACCGAGCTACCTTTCAAAACAACTCCCCGCCCGTCCATCAATCAAAAAAACAGAATTATCCAACAACGGCAAATCCGGCTGCCGCAAAAAACTCTCGTTTCGCTCGATGCAGCATTGGAGCGTTGCCACGGCGAAGCCGGAAAATTTTCTCCCTCCTCCCCCCGCGTTATATAGGAAAGAAAGGCTGTACACGCGGAAGCGAAAACTTTATCGTCGGATCTCGCATCACGAACTCTCGCGAAACTGGCACACACGAAAGCCGACTGTACATATATATGCATATATATACGTACGGCGCGCGACGCCGTTGCATAATCGGGAGAAATGCTGCGTGCGCCGGCCGGCGATTACTGCAAACACGCCGGGACGCTTTGCTCTCGGTGTGTATCGAGCGATAATTAATGCCCGCTTTTCGAAAGAGCGCCGATTTATGCGGAGCAGGCGGCTATAAATGCGCGTGGCGCCTTTCTTCGATGTGCATGGATTCAGAGGGGGTATAGACTCGGATAGAGGGCTTTTCTTTTTCTCGGAATTAATGAGTCATAATGGAGTTAGCGTTGCGAAGTAAATTGATTGCTTTTTTTTGCTTTTGTCACGTTTCTTAGAATGTTTGCAAGTCCGTTATGTAGGGTACATGAAATGTGCAATGGCTTGACTTTCAAGAAATTAGTGATAAGAAATCATGGAAAGAATAATGTGTATGAATAAAAACGGGTATATATATTATATCATATTTAATTTAAAAAAAGATATAGATGTTTGTCGTCACCAAAAGGTTCTGAATGAACATCGAAACATGCGAATATTCTTTTTGTTCCATATTATGTGTCAATGTCATTGCTACACTCATTACATCTATTACAATAGTTTTCATTGCAATACGTAATAAACTCTTTAAATTACAACAATAATAACTTCAGTGCATCTAAACCCCATTTTCTCACTCGATCCATTCAATCCGAATCCCGCTGGTCTTCCAGATCCCTCAGAAACCTCTCCGAAATAAACGAGGATCCGCTCCCGGAATGCGGGATCTCGGCTATAGAGGCGCAAATCGGGAGGCTCAGATCGAAGCCTCTCGCTGCCTATGCATCACCGCCGCGCGATGTACCCACACGCGACTCCCTTGGCTTCGATCGCCGCGCAAATTCCATGCCGAGAGGACCCCCCTCCCCCCCGCGAGTAGTAACTGCCAGACACGTGTCAGACGCGGCACAGTCGAACTTGTCCGCCAGGAGTTTAATTGGAGCGCCGTCCCGTATTCCTGACGGGCCGACGGGTTTTTTGGAATTGATTGCCAGACAGTTCGAGTCGGGACACGGACGTCAGGATGTGCGAATGTTTTGATTGAGTTAGGAAGGTTGACGGGCTGTCGGGTTTGCGGACGTCGCGTGAATGTTATTGTTAAAGTTTTGAATGATAATTGCACCTGCGAATTGTACGATTAATTAACGACAGTTGAGGTGTTCGTATTCGTGCGTTATTTGCTGTTTACTTGGAGAAAATTGAAATGTTTCGGTAGTTTTCTGTCGTAATTTCGTGAAAAATTGCCGCGAGCTTGACTTTTGCGAAAGGGCGGGAAGCACATTTTGCGGTGAATGTTTCATGTATGTCCGCTTAAGTCGCAAGGAAACTGAGCGGCCAAAGTGAAGATTCATTATTCACTTTTCCTGCAGTAGAAACAAAAAAAAAATTTCCACTTCTAATGCACTACTTTCCTAGAACTACCGCAGCTGGATAGCTTACTAAACAAAAGAGATTGTAAAGATCGGCAAACTCTACTCCGACTGTCATTATTTTACACCCCGGTGGAAAACATTGAGAAAAGCCTTTCCGAAAGTTTTCTCACATCGTCCCAACCTGACATTGACACTTACCGTCTCCGCTCAATTCTCCCCGTGGATCGTACCTTCTCCCTTCTCGGCCGATCTATCTCTCCAGCCCCGTCAAAATTTCCCATAGAACACCTCAACAAACACCTGCCCCCGCACAGAACAGTCCCCCGCCTACATCAATCGAATATCCTCTCCCTCTAAAAAATCACTCCGTCCAGCCAGTCCCCGGCAGCATTTCCCCAAACAGCAACTCTGTCCTCCCTCGATCGCGCTCCCCGTTCCCGCAGCTCGAAGCTCGCGCTCGCGCGTCCACCGTGCGACTGTCCGGTCGCCGCGGTGGTCGGTGTGTCTGGCTCGCGCGCGCCGCGGAGAGAGAGAAAGCCTTTGAATATCGACCCTCCAACCCCCTCCGGGGGGGCGTCACAAGCCGCCCCGCGTGCATCCCCTCCTCCCGCGGCGAGCCTTCGCCTTTAACTTGACGTGGACGTCGTCGCCGCCGCCGGCGTTCACGGACGCCGCGCCGAGTTTGCGGCGCTCAAGAGGATGAGCAAGGTTAAAGACGCCGCGATGGGATTCTTTGGCTTTTGGGACCTGCGGGTTGGAGGTGGATTTTGGAACCTGGGTAGAGAAGGGTTGGAGAGCCGGCGGGAATTGGTAGCGGGCCTGTCGGCTGGGATAGGATTAAGTCATGCTATTACCGATTTATTTAAACGCTGATTCGAATGATTGTCTTACACGGGTGGATAGATTGTATTAAGTCGAAATGTTGGTGTAAGTTAATTTGTCTCAAAATAAAGTTTTCATTTAATTTTTGTTTACTACTAGGCGGTTAAAAACAATAAATTTGTTTCAAAGCTGTTATACTTAAAGAGTAAATAAAAGAAATTTATGCAAGTCTTTTACTTTTTTATAAAATCAGGAAAAACATGCTATCGATCTCATAATCTTTGTGTCTCTCTAGAGTTCACGTAAAGAAGTAAATTATTATTCCTCACTTTAGAGACTCTGCGCGTATATACCGTACGGATATATACCCATTTGCATATTAGGTAAAGATAATATTTTACTAAATTTTTTACATTTCTTTTGTTAAGCTTTGCAGCTTTAAATGACGAATAGTTACGTATTTTGAACTACTTGTACTCGTACATATATAAAAAATAAACTTTTTTTAGTACTCAACATAAAAAATTATAAAAATTATCGTTCTCCAGTCAAACGTTCATAAACCCTTTTACCCGATCGGCACCCAAATCCAATCCTCCCCATTTCCCCCGGCTGGCACCTCGCAATAAATCAAAAAAGTAGCCCCGGCAAAAAAACTCGGCAACTTCCTCGAAATATCTGGGCCTGGCAAACGAGGTTAATATCCCGCCGGAAGCTCCTCCAAAGCACAGCACCGCACGCACGTCCATAAAGACTAAAGTGCGTATACCGAAAGTGCGAGCTATATGGACGGATGGTGTATTACGGGGCGCAAAGAAGCGCGAGATATTTCCTTGTAGAAACGACCCACTTGCCCGCGCGTTTATCTCCCGTCGTTCATCGCGGCGAGGTAAGTGTGTTTACGCGCAATCTTATCGGGCGACAATTCGAGTTTAGTGACCCTTTATTGCGGCCGGATCGACACGCGCGCGAGCTTAAGGAACTTCGCGATCGGGGAGTATTTTTGCGCGCTCGGGGGAATTCGTTTGATTCGCTGTTTCGGCAGGCACGGCTCCTCTGGCCTCCGTGCAAATATATGTTTTGCTTTAATTTTTCGCTAAATTTGAAAGACAGGTACAAGCGTTTTAAATTTCATTGCTGGACAGTTAAAAGACAGTGAAATTGGAAATTATTTTGCCTGAATTCTAGTGAATTTCACCGATTTAACTTTATAGAGAGTTTTTTTTGTGTGATTCGAGAATCATCTGTTCTATAATACAGTATTAATAAAAGATTAATCGAATATATCTTCTATTTTAATTACTTTTAATAGGAATTTTTAATAAGAAACATGAAGAAGTTTAAAACTAACTGTTTACAACTGTTTTTAGATAACAGCACACTGATTGCGCATTTTACCATTTAAATATCCCATTATTAGTAAGAATAGAAGATAATCCTTAACGCCCGCATCCCCCATATTTCCTGTATATGCAAAGTGAGACATGAAAAACCCTTCTCCGTTAGATATCTTATTTATGATACCATAAATTTATGATATAAAAAATCAAAGAATGTTTATTAATTTTAGATTATTTTTCACTTAAATGCACTAAAAAATAATAGAATCTTGTTTAAAAAATATGAATTCACGGAGGAAAATTTTGTACTAAAAATTACAATAGTGCCCATTTAATTTGATGACAGACTGTAAATATCTAAAAAATTATCAGTGTCTATACAGTCAATTTTACGAGGTTAATGATAAATTTTCGGTAAAATGTACTAGAAGCTATGGTAATTTTTTAGATTTTTAAATTCTGCGATCAAGATAAAGCACACTGCAACTTTTACTACAAAATTTTTCAAATACTTTTTTGTATAACAACGTTAAAAACCTGCTATTTTTAAATTACTATTTTAAAATCATGATCAATCGTTTCGCAAACGGCTTGCCATTTAAACCGAAGGCCAAAAAGATTAGCCCCGATATTATACATTTTTCGAGCCAAAGTCGTCGTAGATCACCTACTGGATAAGCGCGTACAAAATTCCACCCACGCCGTTCGGCCACTTTAAAATCCGCTGGCCCTGATTCTTCAACAGAGATGTAAATTCAATCACAACCCAAATTACAAATTCAAATTTCAAAAGCGGCCAATTCTCTTCTCGCCCCCGGGAAAAAGAGTGACAGATTCGGAAGGGTCGCTTTCGTAAGTACGTAATAAGCACACGCGACAGAAGTATCTCACGTGAAATCTGTTTCAATTATTGCAACGGAAGGCGACGGGAAAAAAATGTGGGTCAAAAGATATATATATGACTTAGGACACAAGAATAGACTTGGACACATTTGTTGCTTATCATACACTTGTTTATTCAGAACAGTCTTCCTTAATAACAAATAGTTTCGCTTTTTTGTATGTTTAGCACTATTAATTGATGTTACATAAAAATACGTCACTATTTTAGAATACTGTTAAATTTGTTACTAGACTTGCGTTTAGATTTCTTATGGTTTATTATGATAAGTATATGTATATACAAATATTTACAAAGTAACTGTAAATAATAAACGCAATGTTAAACGATAATAAAACGACACTCTCCGTTTATAGTAAAGTTTTATTAGTATTTTGCGATTACAAGTCATCTGGGTATTATTGCAATAGAAGCCTCTTGTACAATTAAAAAAGTCATTTGACTTTTCATTTTTATTAAAAATTTTATACTTAAAAGGTAAAAATGAAAAATATAATAAAAAATGTCTTCGTAAATTCACATTTTTTACGTACTTATAAATTATCACCACTTTATTTGTTGCACGATTAACTTTTACGTTGTAAAAGAGTAAATGGTATTTAAAATTTGTTCACTCTTATCTTATGCATTGATTGCTATAAATAAATTGATAACTCGTTGTGTTCACAAGTCTATCTTTGAATACATAAAATATAAATTGACTAACGAATATTTTAGAAATAAATTAACATTTGATTAGAAAGAAAACAATTTTAACAATGTATCTTTGCAGTATAAACTCATATGAAAACAAACACTTATTGGTAATGGTAAAAAAAAATACTTATATTGTAATAACTGATTATTCTCAAGTATTGAGTTGAGATTAATTTTTGTTAAGGTAGATTATACTTTCAAATATTGATTGTATGTCATCTAGATTATTAATTATTGATACATGTATAATAATTTCACTACAATGTACTTGATCATATTATAAGCATCATAATAAAATTTGAAAAATACATTTTTCTACAAGTATCTAAATAATTGTCCTTATCAAAAATCACTTTAATTTTTTTTAAAGAGAAAATGTCTTTAAATACTTAATCTGTACTTAAACAGCTAAAATTATACAGCCTTGTTAAATTTGTCCATTGCTCAATTATTAATAAAAAAAATAGGAAATGTTACCTATTTGTATCAATGTTATCACAATAATAGGCGCATTTCTAGAAGCCACTAATTTGTTATTTTATTGAAAGGATCATCATTTTTACTAACTATTAATAATTGGCACTGTAAAGGTGTTAAGCTAATGCTTAGACTAAAAAAGTTTGTCATCAAATACAGAGTTCAAACTGATTTATGAAAGCGTAACAATATTTTTGTTTAATAAATCTATGAAGTCATTTTTTAAATAATATAAGAAGGTTTAAAAGTAATAAATAATAGTTTTAAACTGAAATCATGAGAAAATAGAAAATAAAAGCATAAAACTTCTTACACTACTGAATCGTGTTGATCCTTTGCAATAAATTCTTTAGTTTCTTCAATATCTGAACTGTTATAAGGTTTTACTTTACTTTGTACTGGATTTTGTGAATATAGAATAACTGCGTAACAGACTATGCCAATGGCAATAGCAGTATTAAGATAAATTGGAATTCCAAAAATCAACCAACACAATGCTGCTGTGAAAACTATTTCTAAGGCACTAGCAAATGTTTTTACTATAGAATTCATATTCTTCAAGAAGAAACTGGTAACAATGCCTATGGCTGCATTATTGAACATGATTAAAATGACTTTAGGGTCCATGAATATACTAGGCCCTGAGGATTTAAATGCTGCCACAAGGTTACCTTGGGCAAGCAATACCACAACGTTGCATACAATACTATCAATGTACATAAATACATTTTGTACAAAGATATTTACATTACTACCTTCACCTTTCAAAAGATACTCATTATAAACTCCTGCCAGACACGAGCACAGTGTCTAAAATAAAAATTTATTTATTAAATATATTCTGAATTCAATAAACAAATTATAAAAAAATTTTAATTTATAAGATTTGTTTACCTGAATCAAAATTAAAATAATATTGATATTCAGAAACTTTTCTGCTACAAATGCCACATCATCATCCTTATGCGTTTCAAGATTTAAATTTTTTATCATGCATCCTATAGTCAACAAAACAAGAGATATCCATTGTTTTGTTGATAAATGTTTTTTGAATATTACCTAGAATAAGTTAGATTCTTAATAAAGTTATAATTCAATAATCTAGATTTAAATTGTAGAATAAAAATAAAAGATTAAATTTCAAGATGAAATTCATACCTGAAAAATTATTCCTGTAATAACTACTCTCAGTTGCAATAGTAATAAATATGTTGGAGGATCAAAAGTTGCCAAATTTACAAACGATAAATTATTGTACAGACAATATAGAGAAGATGGTACCATGTACAATAACATAACTAAAAAATTACAAGTAAATTATATTATTTTTTAACAGATATTATAAAAGTTTATTTACATTAAACATAAAAAATAAAAAGTTAAACGTACCTCTTTTATATTTAAGCACATCTTGAAACAAACTTGTTAAACTATTTCTGAAAAAATTAATTTCAATAGTATTAATAAAAGGAATCATTAAAAAAATAGCAATAAACGGTTGTAAAAAAATTAAATGAAGGCTTACTCTCGACAATATAAAGCAGTTGAGCACACTAATTTTAGAATTTCTGTCATAAGAACAACTACAACAATATTATAGTCATACTCTCCATGTCTTTGAGACCAGTTTATTATAATTCCTGAAAAAATGTTAATGTTAAATTTGCAGAAAAAGTAAGAAATATTAATATCAAAAGTTAATTAAAAGTTAATTCTTAAAAATAGAATATGTTGACAATTTATCAAATCTAGAAGTCCAGGATAAGATAAGAAAGTTCTTAATTATGCTACACTTAGTTTATTGAAAGAAAAACAATTAATTTCACAATCCAAAAAGTCTATTAATCTACTGTCTTACACCCAACTATTTAAAGCTGAAAAAAAATGAAAATAATACAAGAGGAATAGTGGAGAAATTCCTAATCTCAGCAAAACACAGCGTAAATATAACCTACAAACAAGTTAACAAACCTTGATTAATAAAAAGACCGATATAAAGAGAAAATATGATGGGGCTCCATTTGGTGGGGAAGAGCTCCGACCAGTTTATCTTAGTGCCCATTTTTGTTGCGTCTTTCCTTATCTGTGCTCCAAATTATCATTTTTCTTCTACCGTCCACCGGAGCCGCTCTGCGCGTCAAGCACGCAGTAGCGCAGTGTTAGGCTGAAGTCCAAACTACCTATCTAGAGATATCAAGTACGGAAGTATAATAAGGCACGGTATCGTACGATTTTATGCGCCCCACGGCCCCACTAATATACTCTTTGTTATATCATTTTAATTGCGTGCACTGAGAAAAAAATTTCTTGAAATCAAAGAATTAAAGCTTCATTGCGGGTTTGCGGGCAATTGGTTAAATATTTTTTTGATTAAAAGAAAACATTCTTTAATTCAAAGAAATTTTCTTTAGTGTATATACTGCGGTAGAGACAGCAAGCCGGTTTTTGCAAGAGAAACCTGCTTTTTAAGGAAGTTACTGCTAGATTTTGAGTACTTACACGAGTAGAAGTGATTGATTATTCGTGATAGCGTTTATTCTCGACTTTTTAATTCATGTCTTGCAAATTTAAAGTTTGTACGATACATATTTTAGTAAAAGTATATATTCAGGAATTATTAAAATTAAAATACACTTTACTTATTTAGATAAATTATTAAATCAACGTATTTGGCTACAACACATTAATAAAATGTAATTGGCAAATTAATGTTATTATCAAGATATTCTAAGACCTATGAGATATAATTGAATCAATAAGACGAGATTATTTTGTTACAAAGTAAGAATTTTAAAATTGTAGAATAAATGAATAAAATTATTTGTACTAAATTTTTTATTTTTACAGCATTGCCATTGTTTCTTGTTCATTAATTATGTTATTTTTAGTAGGAAAAAATAATAATTTATTATAAGGTTATCAATTTTACAATAATTTGACCTTTTCGCGTACACTTGTAGATCTAACGCTAAACAGAATTCGGTTTCGAGATTTTCGGATCACAGATATATTATACTGTTTTCGATGTGCAGGCTTCTTAGCACGAACTGAGCTGGTAGTGGCTCCAGATCTTTTTTTAAAGGATGACATTTCGTAAGCTGTTTCGTAAAGCTGACCTGTGTCTTTTAGCAGTTTTTGATATTAGTCAAGCTGTTGCAAGTTTTTCTCATTTTTCGCGATCCGATTTACAAATGTACATTCATTGGTTGCGAAAATTTATGCTTTGGAATTTATTGAATTAAAAGAATTACGATTTCGTATATTTTGATAACGTAACAGATAAAATATCATAACATAAAACATTGCCCAAAAATGCATTTTATTTGTGTTATTAATAAAACATTAATAAAAAATAAGTAAATAAAATGAATCTAATAATTTGTTTTGAAAACGTAAAAGGCAAAGAATCAAAACGCTAAAACACTTAATAATTTAAGCAAACGCATTTTGTTAACAACCTTTAAATTTTTTTATTTTTCACACTTTATTTACTCAAAAAAGATGATAATATTATAAAATACAAAATTACTAATGATTAAGAGACGATAAATATTCAAAAGAAATATAATTAAAGTATGATTGTGAAAATCAATATTTAATATAGATTTAATAAAAAATAAAACTTTTAAAAAATTAACTTTTTTCATAAAATATATAAAAATAAAGATTTAAATTAAAATTAAATTATGGGTGCTATATATATATAATTGAACAATGAAATCCGAATCTTATTTAATCTAATACAAACTAATTTATTTGCAAATATGGTAAATGTTTACGTCATAACTATTTAATATTTACATACGTATAATTAAGTATATGCATATAAAAGAATCTGAATGCATATTTTAATGGCAATATTGTTTCATTTTTTTACAGTGCATTAAATTAACATGACTTAACGATAAACATTTTATATATCAATATGGATTCGTTATTTTACAATAAACTTTAATATTTTTCATTTTCTATAAAGACTATTTTTCTCTTTTTAGAATTTTATAATTTATATTTGCCATAAAACTTTGAAATATGTGTCAAAAGAAAGTAATTTGTCCAGTATCAAAGTCACTAATTTTTATCTCAGTTTTTGCATGTCTGAATATCGCACATTTATAAATTTTTGCATTGCAAGAACTTATTTTTATTTGATTGCATTTTACTGCTCTCAAAGTATATAATTAATTTAAAGTCCTATATACTTGACTTACGTATGAATAGCATACATTATGGAAGTTAATTTTTTATTTGTAAAGAGTGACATTTTACAAATAAAATCTTAAAACGTATATTTTTAATGTAAAAACTGTGAATACTTAAATGGTCAAGGCTATATTCTTTTGTAAAAATGACACTATTGAAATACAAGTTTTTAAAATTATACAAAATTGCACGGATAAAGGATTACTTTCAACTAGAAAATATCACTTTTAAATTAAAAATTCTCGATGATTTGATGTGATAACTTATTAAATTGATGCAAGTGTAAACCAGAATAAAATATTCTAATGCTAAGAATTATATTGAAAATGGATAAACAGTTTTATAGTTTACTACAATAAATTTATATCAAATAATACATATTTTTAAAATTGTTGTAGAATGTTCATGAAAATAAATCATAAATAAAAATTTTTTTTGTATAATTAACTTTTTCTAAAATATCACTTTCATTTTATACTATTACTTTTAATACATTTCTCAGTCTCAGAAATGAAAAAAGTATTGTATAGTAAAGTAATAAGTAAAAAAATTCGTAAATTTCTCTTTTTTTTGTTAAAGTGGTCACCTTTTTACAAATTCGTTTCTTTGAATAATCGTATCTTCGACTAATTTTTATAAACACGATTATGCTCCAATGACTTGCATTACTGCTTCAACCGTTTACATAACGTGTTATTTTGAAATTGATTATTCAGCTGATTTTAATTGTTTCATTATTTGCTGAGAAATCAATTTTGTAGCTTCACTTGCATTAGGTATAAGAAACCTATCCATGTCGGAAATTATTAAATTTTCAGATTGCGTGGACCCATATTTGAAGGTAATTAAATCGGGATGCCTTTTTCTTGATGTAATTCTTACAATACTTGACAGAGGACGTTTTACTATCACATGCGCTGCTCCTTTACGTCCTTGAATTTCTCGGAGAACTATAATGTGTGTATCGGTAACCAATAAATGGCTAAAAACACAATACCCAGAGTTAAGAAGATAAAAAATTTAATTAAATTTTCTAGTTTTTAGTTAAAATTACCTTTCATAAACATAACCGTTAACTTTAACTTCCATGCACTTAAAGGAATGTATCAAACTAGGATCTTTTAACCATTGCTGAAGGGAAACTACCTCAAGAGGCTCTTCACTTTGAGCAGTTGCCGTCATCATATCTATAAATAACAAATGCATGTATTAAAAATTTTCTTAATTTTCCTTCTTTTGAAGTATCAATAAAATTATTATTTTACCTAAGTCTTGATCATCATCTATACTAAATACAGGCCGAGCACTTCTCTCTTTCTTACTAGAATCTGAATCTTTATCACTTTTTCTTTCTGGATTATTGTTGGTACTAGCTGACGGATTTACGATATAGTCAAACAGTTTTCCTTTCATTTCCTGACTCTTTAACTTCATGGCTTGACCAATTTTTCCAAAAAGGTCGGAATTATTATTTTTTATTCTGACTGGACTCGTTTCACTTGAATTTTCTTCGGATAAATTAGTATTGCATACTAAGCAAAATTGCGAATTGTGATCCACAAGACTGGACACAACTTCATCACCAAAATATTCGTGGATAGCTAGAAAAGATAGATCACAAAGTTTATCAGATAGTCCAATAATAACAACAAGAAAATGTAGCAGCAACTTACCTTGATAGCCATTAACAACCATACTGACATACTGTGTATGCTTTTGTAAGAAGGACGCAACAACCATGTGAGTATAACGATCTTCTTCTTGTCGACCACTGCCAAGGAAGCATAAATGTTCACCACCTGCTTGAGATCCAACAGCCAGAGCTTGCCGTTGTGCTTGCAGCAAGCCTTGTACTGCTGTAGCAAAGGCAGCTGGCTCTTGAAGCATCTAAAAGCACAAAGAAATAATTAAACAATTTAAACAACATAAATTTGAAAATTATTTTTATTTAAATATTAAAAATAAATCTAAATTTACCAAATTGCAATCCAAATGAAAAGCTGTTGGCAAATGACCGGCATTATATTGTTCAGCAGGCCTACAATCCACTAAGAAAAATCTTACAGTCTCTATGGGTGCATTAGGCAAGGACGAAGATTCCACTGAATTCTCAACCAACTCTTGAGCAGAAACTGGCAAACATAATGCGTGTGTTATAAATTTTTCATCGCCTCCTTCTCCAAACATAATACTATATAAATCCAATTTAAAAGACGAAGGCGTTTTCATGGCATAGTACTGAGCTAAAGAACAGAAATCGGTAACATCTTCAGCTTCCAAGGCACAAGGCATTGCTGCTAAAGCATCAATGATACTTTGCTTGTCATCATCTTTCATGCTTAAAATTTGTTCCCTGAAAAAAATGTTGTATTAATTATATATTACTAATAATTTTTATTACTTTTGTAAAAAAAATTATTACCTGGCATTAATAACCATAATAAGCGACAGGAACATCATAAAAAAAGGATCAGCTTGCATAAAATATAAATCCCACATGGTGGAAATTGCTGGCAAGGAACAGACACCTGCAAATAGCGTGCTTATCCATCCTTTTGTGTACTGATCGGGAGAAACTCTTTTTGTATCCAAAAACGAACATAATTCTGGCTCATGGTATAGCAATAGTAGCCTTAATACAGCACTATGTGTATCACCTCTGAAATTTATTAAATAAAAAAAATATTAATTACAAATTTAGTACAAAAACTAATAATTCTATTACCAATTTTTTACCTTGGAATATAAATATCTCTAATAGCTTCAAATAAGTTATATGTTGCTGAACGAGGTAGTTTTAAAGCTATTAATGGACCTAACAATTCAAGCCAACCGTTACCATTTTCATATCTTTTCCCTCTATTTTTACAATAGAATGTTATAATGGATTCTAAATCAGAAACAACAGACACTTTATCTTCATCGTCGTTTCCCAGTTTATCTGAAAAAGTTATTTTTTTATGAATATTGTTTACTAAACTAACAATCTAAAGATAAAGAAGTAAGAATATAGTATAACTATGTGGTATCAAAATATTCATTTCTAAAAGATAACTTATCTTTCAATAAGCATTAGATCATAGTTAAAATATTTGTACTTTATGCAATACTAATTATCTAATAAATTAATCTGTATAAATTATTTTATTTATTACACAACAGACCAAAGTTAATTAATTTTAACCCTTTGTTGCACAAGTAATTGTATTTGTCACACTTTTTTACAAATCATTTTATGTCTTTTAAATTTCAGATTGAAGGTTTCATGTCATGAAATAAATAAATCATTTTGGTCATGCTTTATAACAATTATATTGCATTGTTTGTTTGTTATAACACAGTGAAAACGGAAAAATACTAGTTTTTTTCTAAAAAAATTATTGAAATACTTACTAACTAATTGTTGGCAATCTTCTCTTATAATATGTTGTTCTGGAAGATCAAAAACTTCATTGAAATGAATCAATTGATTCCCTCGATCAGTAACATCTAAGCAAGCCTGCCAAACATCTGGCCTTAGATTGGCTGGTACAGGTTGACCTTTACAAATTGCGTAAATGTCCGAAGCAGAAGGTGCCTCTGCATCTAACAGAGCTGCTTCTAGCTCCAATATCCTAAACAAAAATTATTTAATAGTACAGGAATTACAAATCATGAAACTTTTTAAAGATATATAATGCTTTATATGCAAAAAGTTAAATTTAAAATTGTATTACATAATGTAAATAAACTAGAGTATTGCATGTGTGATTTCTTTTTATTGCAAAATAACAAAGCCCTGTTTCTCAAGTAAACTAAAATAGCTCAACTAAGATTTTCCTCCACTTCAAAACTTTTATAATAAACTTAATAATTATTGGTGTATGTATTCTACTTGAAGGTTATCACAAAAGTACAACTATCTCAAAGACCATAGCAGTCAACACATTTAACAGGAGGAATCACTGATAAGAATGCCACGAGTTCAAATTACATGATTAGAATTCACCAATTCAAATCCCCTCTAAAATAAATCTAAACCCTTGACCATCAAGAATCCACTTGCCACCCATCACTTTACCACTGCAGCATTCACCTGCCCCAAAAGTCATTTTAAACAAAGTATTAAACAAAGCATAGTGAATACGAAAAAAAAGGTGCGCCAGAAGATGAGATTTGACTCACCAGGAATTCTCGTCGTCTTTTAGTGCCATTTTGCTCCAACGTCAGCTGCTTCAGTTTCGCGCGTGGCTATCGGCGGAGTGTAAGGAAGAAAAGCTCGGTCCTTCACGAGGAGCACCATCGACGAGCGGAGTTCTCGCGGCGACACAGCGGCATGTTGTTGTTGTAGCTTACCCGAGGGCGAGGACGACCAGCAGCTGCTGCTTCTGCCGCAGCGGAACTTATTTGCTCGCGTTGACAGGCCGTCGCTGCCATCATTTTTTCCCTCTCGATCGCGCCATCTCTCTCTCTCTCTCTCTCTCTCTATCCTCCCAGTCCCAGCGAAGGTGGTGGAAGAACAAGACTTAAAAAGCTGCGCCAAGGAATGTGCGCAAGCGCGCCTGATTTCAAAATCCCTTTTTTTGAATTTTGACAATCTTTTAGACGGTCGATTTTGAAAGAAAAAAGTGTCGAGGAAGCTAAAAGTAACATTAGTTAATTAGTAGAGTGATGTTCTTTATTGGTTTATATTTCTTAATAAATTTATTAATGCCTTACGTGGAAAATTATTTTTTTTATTAGATTGTAATTTTCATGGTTAAACGATTTAAGAATTAAAAAACCATTCGAATTTAAAAACTTTTATTAAAAATTTTAAAAGCTTTCCTTCATAAGTTTTTATTATTTTCTTCAAATAACTTCCGGACTACATTTTTAAATTAATCAAATAAATAAATTAAATTATCACGCCGGGGCGAATCGAATCGCTAATCTCTCGGGCGTGAATCATACTTCAAGAAAAAACAAAGTTGCTTCGAAATCTCGGCGCGATAGTAGATAGTCTAACCGTGCCTCCCGGCCTCACCGAGTCTGCGTTGCCGCATGCAGGGAAAAATTTTATTTCGTCGTCTATATGCATATTCCTCACACACACACCCAAACACGCGCCGCGCACAAACTCGTGCCGCACAGCTAACCAGCTAACTCCTTACTCCACTAAGCCGTCATTACAAAAAGCCACGCGAGTGTGCGCGCGCGCGTGATCGCAACCTTCCTCCAGCACGCGTATATCTTTCCGTGTGTCGAAGGAGGCGGCAGCCGTGCATACAATAATAGGAGAAACGAGAGTGACGAGACCCGGGAGCGTGCAAGTGCGCAGCACGAGCAGGACTCGAGCGGGGAATCTGAAGAAAGGATCAAAGGACGATGGACATGGCTTCGAGCGGCGCGGCCTCGAGCTCGCTCCCCAAGTGGCAAATTGCCCTTGTATTCGGAGCGCCGGTCGCCCTGGGCCTGGGCTACATGTACTATCGCAATTCCGCGAACAAACCTGAAGAGAAACCTGGACGCGGTGACTCAAAGAAGTTTAGAAATTCTACCGAGAAGCAAGTGTCCATCGACGGCAACGATCTCCTGACCAAACTTGGAAAAAAGTCCCTCGTGGAGGTTAGGTTTCTGATACTTTATTAAAGGATTTACGTTTTGTTAGCAAGAACTTCGTCGCGTGACGTTATCAGTGTAGCTACGCCAGATACGCAAAGAATACGAACAGCATAGAGGAAATAGTTTTTAGTCGAGTAATAATTGTAAAGAACAAATATTAAAGAATTTATCTGATGTAGCCATATTGATGACGTCACGTAGCAGGGTTATATTTTCCAGAGGCACATGGTGTTGCGACTGCATTGAAATTTTCTCGAGAAATTTTAGACCTGTTTACTTTGCGAGTTAAACTTGAATCTGTCATTGAAGATTTCTTTGGTTCTGCTTATTGGATTTCAATGCTCTGTATTTTTTACTGATATCTTTTTGCTGCCTACATCTATAGTTCACCAAACTTTGTTTATTAATAAGTTGTACATTAATTAATTTTAAAATGTTTACTAATTATAAATCTATATCTGAATAATTAGCGATTTATTAGTAATAACTTTTGGGTTTATGTAATTTATAAAATATTTGATTAATTTTGATGAATTGATTTTTTAAAACAAAGTAGATTTTTGATAAATCTCTAATTAATGTGTTTATTTTTTTCAACTTTTATTTTATTATTAAATGCTTATTTAACTGTAATTAATGATAATCTATTACATCAAATAATAAATATATTTTTTATTCATAGACACCCCTTGAAAAAGCACAAAGGTATAAAGGAGAAGGAAATAAATTTTTTAACACTGGAAAATATGATGAAGCCATTGCTCAATATAATTTGGCAATTGATGCATGTCCAAAAGATAATGTTGAAGAACTTTCCACATTTTATCAAAATAGAGCAGCTGCTTATGAAAAATTGGTAATTATATATCTGTACCAAAATTCTTATTTACATTGCTTTGATGCATTTTCATTAATACAACAATTTTTACAGAAAAAATTTAGTGCAGTTAGGGCTGATTGTACAAAGGCTTTAGAATTGAATCCTAAATATGTTAAAGCTCTGATACGTAGGGCACGTGCTATGGAATCCAATAATGAGCTAGAGACTGCTTTAGAAGATATCACTGCCGCTTGTATCCTGGAGAAATTGGCAAACCAAAGTACACTTTTTACAGCAGATAAAGTTTTAAAACAATTAGGTAGTTAATATTTTACATGTTTAATTAACTTATTTAAATTTAGATTCAGAAAATAATTTAATTTAATTTTATATTACAAAGGAAAACAACATGCACAAGAATATATGGCAGTTAAAAAGCCAGTCATGCCTAGCAAGCATTTTATCAATAATTATTTCGCAGCTTTCCATAATGATCCAATTTTATTAAAAATGGATGAACTAATAGCTGAAAATAATGATTCGTAAGTTTTTTAAATAAATTTTTATTTAAACTTTTTTAGCATTCATTTTTACTAAAGGCTATTGTGAACACGTAATAATTTTTCATTTGCTTTTACTTAGGCCATTTAGCAAAGCTCTTCTAGCACTTAAGAAGCAAGACTACGATAATGTAATACCATTTTGCAATGAAGAGTTAAACAACCTTGCACCGGACGACAATTCACTTCACAAAATGAGAGTTCTTCTTCTGAGAGGGACTTTCTACCTCCTATTAGGACAACACGAAAATGCAACGACTGATCTTAATACCGTAATACTTAGTGATTCAGCTAGTAAGGAATTGAAAGTTAATGCCTTGATTAAGCGCGCAAGTATGCACATTCAACTTGAAAATACCGAACAAAGTTTCATAGACTTAACAGAAGCTGAAAAACTTGATCCAGATTGTGGTGATATTTACCATAATCGAGGGCAGGTAAATCATTTTTAAAATAGTTCTCAAATTTTCAATTTAAAATAGTCATGAAACCATTAATTTAATTTTTTTTTTTAGATTCACTTACTTATGGATAAAGTTGAAGAAGCAAAAGCAGATTTCCTAAAGGCTGTAGATCTTAACCCTGGTTTCGGAGTAGCCTACGTACAGAAATGCTACGCAGATTATCGTTATGCAGTAGCAAAGGCAGATATGAATTTGATGAATACCTCGATGACGAATTTCGATAAAGCTTTTGATCAATTCCCAGATTGTGCAGAATGTTATACTTTATATGCACAGGTATTTAAAAATATATTAACAAATAATAGTATATTGTTTTTTATTCATTTATAGTCAGTATCAATTTTTATCTTTGTAGATGTTGGTGGATACGCAAGATTTTGCAAAAGCAGATGCTTACTTTATTAAAGCATCTAAGCGGGATCCGAATAATGCAACAATCCTTGTCTACAGAGGATTGCTACAATTACAGTGGCAAAAAGACCTTAATAAGGCCATAGAGTTTATGCAAAAAGCGATCGAACTCGATGACAAATGCGAATTTGCTTATGAAACCCTCGGTACAATAGAAGTACAAAGGTATAAGTTTCTACTTTTCAATTTGATAATTACAGAATTCTAAAGTTTATAATTTAAGTTTATCTGTTAAAATTTATTTCTAATTTATTTTTAATCTTACGTACAAAATATTTAAAATCCTAATAAATTTGTTTCTTATTTTTCAGAGGGAACTTGACAGATGCAATCAGCCTCTTTGACAAAGCTTTGGCTTTAGGCCGCACGTCAATGGAACTTACACACATATTCAGTTTACGAGATGCAGCAAAAGCTCAGCTTGTAGTAAGCGATAGGCTAGGCTCTGACGTCATAAGATCCTTGCAAGAATTCTCGTGGGGAGTTTAAAATATTTTTGACCACGAAAATCCAAAATATCAATAAAACAGTTCAATTATTAATTCATTATTGCTAAATTGTTACAACTTGTTTTTAAAAAAATTTCATTTTTGCTAAGAATATGCAAATGCATATCTTTGGCGGAGTGGCGTACTCAGCACCACACTGTTACTGATTCTGTGTGTATTGCCAAGAAATTTAAGTACAGTCAAGATATTAGCAATACTGATAAAATTTTCGATTTTTTACTTCAAAAAGTACAAAAATACTTTTTTAAATGTAAAACAGTAACGATTTAGCAAAATGATTTAAAACTATCACAGACCGACACAATTTGTGATTAGTACTAATGTATAAAATATTGGTGATTAATGCATTTAATGTGGACGTAATTGAAAGGAAAACTTTGAGTGATTCGAGAATTATGTATAGTTTGTTGTCAAATTTTTCAGTGGTATACTACACTAATAGAACAAGTGTTTGTGAACAAATACACTTTTCGTGCTTTTGAGACTACACTTATGATCATTTTAACTTGATTTTTTGGTGAATTATTATTTATTTAAACAAGGTTTTTAATATAGTTCGAATTCTAATTTTGTAAATTTTTTGGATTCAACATATTAGTGAATGGCTTTATGTGTATCATAAAGAATTATACAATTGCATATGTTATATTAGCTACTACTCTACAATCTAAACTAAAAACCATTTACCTCAAGAATCTTTTGTAAGAAATCTGTTTCAAACACTAATTTATTACCTCATTTTATTTATTTTTTAAATTGATTATATTTAAATCATTAAAAAAGTAGTAGGTATAATGTGTGCAAGTAAACTATTTTGACTAAATATTTTGAATAAATTTTTATTCTTTCAAAGAATATTTGTTTATTGGCATGTAGATTCTAAGAATCGGTTTCACTTTTAGCGTTAAAGAAAATCATGATTTTGCATTTTCATTAACTGAATGACTTATCAAACTGTTTACATAAAGCATGTAAATTTTTTGTGTTTTAAAGAAAACGTTACCGATATCACTAGTCGTTGAAAAAAAAAAGAAACTGGTATAGCTGGAAGCTGAAAGTATGCGTTTTTCACCGCACGATCCGCCATGGTTTTGTTATGGTATCAAGTGTTGCAGACGATGTACATTTAAATATAATGTTATATAATTGTAGTATATTGCATATGTAAAGTTGGAATTGCATTGTTTATTTGCTACTTTAAGTAACAAAAATTATTTACATAATTTACATTATAAATCTTAGATCACTAAATTTTTTCTTGTAATTAATTTTAAACTTACTTAATAATATTATGTTCATTAACGTGTATGATTTGCTTTATAAAAACATAATATTGTTATTTATAAATGCACCGTTTCCGGTGTTCTGTACAGATGTGTTAAAAAAAGATTCAACTTTTGTAAGAAATATATATATTTCTAGGGCTAGTCTCTGTATCTCCTTGTCTTTTTTTTTCTTTTTACCCGCATTCTTTGGATTGCACCTGACTAAATTTTTGAGTGTCACATGGCAGTATCAAGGAACTTATAAGTTAGCTTTGCTCAAGTTGAACCTTGCGCATCCAACAAAAATGCACCGAGAGAATTCTTACGGTACTGTAGCACGTTTTTAAACGTCGTAAAATATAGATGCCAACGGGTATCTTATCACAAAGGCTAACAGAGTGCCTGCAATCTAAAATATAAACAATGTATATCAAGTTGAAAAGACAAATGTAATATAATATTGTTACATAGAAATGTATTTTCGATTTCATAAAATATGAAGGCTTCAAAAAAAAAAAAAAAAAAAAAAAGAAAAATTCCAACTTAAAATTATTTTAGAAAACTTACCTGAAAGATCATTAATATTGTCGTTAACGTTGGCTCTCTTACGGGGCCTATCAAAATCAATGCAAGATTTATAATCGTCAAATTGTTGCAAACGACGACTCCTTCTTTATCCTCTTGCCAATCAACAACTTTTAAAGTTCTGAATATCCACATAATAAACCTAGCTACAAAGAATTTTTGACAAATATTAATTTAAAATTCAGCACTCTAAGTTCAAAATAAATATTTGGAACCAACATACCTAAAATATTTAAATCACTCTTCTTAAATATAATGACACTGGGATTTAACGTGTCTGTGTCTGAATCATATCTAACAAAGAAAAATTAATTATGTAAATATTGCTTATATATAATTATATAATTTGCATTTTATTCAAAACGTGCAATATTTTATTTATTTCTATGCATTTTTATTCTATTGAAATGTAATTTTACAAAGCCTAATAAATACTAATATTTCAAAAATTGTTAATATTTTAATTTAAAGTTCAACAAGCAATACTTAAAAATATTCAAATTATGATACGGTGCATACCTTGGCAGTCGATGCCTGGGACAAGGCACCAAGTGAAAGAGCTGCGGAACGCTGTACAGGAAATTGAGTATTTGGGGAATAAAGAAGAGAAGCGTCGTTTTGCTGAAGTGCCCAATTATCCCGACCACAGCAAACGTCATCCCTGAGAAGTAACAAAACGTATCCCCCACGAAAACTTTCGACGGGTACCTGAAACAAAATTGATTTTACGTCAGATCGACAGAGATGGCTTCACATCGGCAATAATTTTTCTAAACTATTATGTACTATAATTGTTAAGGTATTTTCTTGAATTTATTTTAATGAAATAGTATTTGCTTGAAAGTACGTTGAAAGAAGGATATTAAAAGAAGCTTCATTTTCGGCTACTTTTAAAAATTTAAGGTGTTATTCTTATTCTGTATTTACATTTTATCATATCTATTTTATTAAAGTTTTATTACAGAATATATCTATTTTATTAAAGTTAAAAAATTACCTTAATTAAGAGTTAAAATTAAAATTAAAATCAAGAAAGATATTCTTACTTATAATATAAAGAAAATAATTTTTAAGTTCCTCATTTTAATATTGTGTCAAGTAAGTCTTTCGCCTCTTAATTAATGCAGTAAAACTTAAACGATGATGCTTTCTACGCCCTTATGGAAAAAATGGAAAATTCGTAGCTTTCAGAATTCAATTATTCCAATTCTAAAAGTGCACTTCAAACAATGCAATCAATCCCTTCCTTACCCCATCAACACGCGTTCCACCACTTCAAACCCAAAACCCCGCATCTCAAACCACGACATCAACCCCTCCTCGAAACTTCAAACTCGGACAAACTCGACAGTCCTATAACAATCAAGGCCCCCGGCCAAGTATTGAAGGAAGAATGCCGATAAGATATTACCTCCATAATCAGGGCTTCGGGGAATGAGGTTGGTAGAGGGAATATTATTAGGTAGGGAATAATTGGGTAATTAGCAATTTTTATAGCAGGAGAGAGGCAGGTGGTTAAAGAGACTCGATGAATGGGTATAAAATAGTGAGACGAAGAACAAAGTAAGAAATGGCAAAATTTAAACGCGTTGGGCTAAAAGTAATAAAAGTTTCAACGTAAATCAATGATTTTAATTTTTCTTCGAATTCTATAACTCTTTTATTTTTTTTTTGTTATAATAGATTTTTACGGAGTAAACAGTTTCTTTGTACTGCACGCAAGGAAATAAGGGAGCATCTG
This sequence comes from Ormyrus nitidulus, assembly GCA_900474335.1. Lineage (NCBI taxonomy): Eukaryota > Metazoa > Arthropoda > Insecta > Hymenoptera > Ormyridae > Ormyrus > Ormyrus nitidulus. Next base: position 104,383 of record UCOL01000098.1, read on the forward strand.
TGAGATCATGAATTTGATAATCAAAACTAACCGTGATAAAGCGAGCTCTCGGATGAATTTTTAGAAATTCTATTCTTACGTTTGTTTCAACAAGAAAACATTTTTTTCATAATTTTCAACTAGACTCAAAAATTTGTGAATAAGGTGAACACAAGATAAATCTTGAAATATCTATAAAATTAAAAATAAAAATTACAATTTAAATTTCACTTATAAATAATTTCTTTTATTTTCAATTTCATTTATAAATCATTTCTTTTATTATAACGGAAACAATAATAATATCTAAAAATGCAAATCATTCTATACAAAAAAGCGCTTATTTTCTCTGTGTTTCAGTAACATTTCTTCTTGCCGAGATTCATTCAAAAGAATTTGAATCTTCCAAATCAGGATAGTTTTTCGTTTTCAACATATCTTCACAATTGCAAAAAATAAAAAAAATTGCGGCTTTCTTGAGGCAATCGAATTTATATTTATGAGCGATGCTAATGACTTTAAATACATTGTCAGTCGTGATACGTCTACGAATTATTTTTGTGCAAATAACTTTTAGTTCTTCTAAAGCATATTTATCAGCTTGTTTTAAAAGTTTTACAGCTTGATCATAGTTAACCCTATCTACATCAATATCACCCGTATAAATATATAGTAGCAGCTGGCTCATGATTTCAGAATCTATATCTTTAATTTGTATTCTATTTTCATCATTCACATTGTTTAACTTCGAAGTAAAAGCTGGACTCTGAGCAGCAATTATCACTTTGTGCACTGGAAATTCTTTATTTCCTGCGACCAATACTGCATCACTCATATCCGCATTATCCAAAATATCTTTAAACCGACGTCCAAATTTAGACATCTGGGGTTGCACAGCGTTAGTTATTTTATATTGAATAGAATCATGATATAAATCTAGCACAAGTTGTATTGGTTGCCTTTCTCCCAACTCCTTACATTTACAGCTGTTGTGGAAAAAGCAATATTTGCTCTCTCCTTCGTGGATATGTGAATAAGAATTTTCATTTATAATAGCTTTCTTGTTTAGATATAATTTAACACTAACCAACACATGATTGCACTCAGAATGTAAAAGTGTTAGGCGAAGAGCCCTACTATCTGCGGTCAGCATCCACTTGGCTTCAAAAAATAAATTAGTGTGTACTATTTCAGTTTCACTTGAAATCACCGCATTGCACATATTGCAACACCAAATTTCGTTTACAGTGCAATTATAACGTATTTTCTTTTCAAATTTAGCCAGCTTGCTCATCTTTAATCTGAAACAATAAATCTAAAGTTCAAACAACCCTGTCCAGAACAAATGGAAGAAGAACGCAATTCCTTCTTGTACCTTATAAGATGACTGAAATTCAGGTCCTTTCTCCGCCTACAACACGGTCAATCCTGCTTTCTCAATACTTTCGGAATCTTCCGCCAAACACTGGTTAATAAATTTGTTTAATCCTTTTCTCTCCTTCGGTGGAAAAAGCAAACGGTCAAATCGTTTGTCTTGGAACTTAACAGCGTATTGTACAGCGAGCGACGAAATGCGAATGGAGAAATCGACTTGCGCGTCCTGGCATAATATAGAGCTGAGCAACGATCACCTTATTTGTTTTTGTTTACGCAGAGCTTACCTTCGCGTTACCGCTCCAGCAGATATAGAGTTAAATATATTATTTGGAAATGAATCGAACGATCGCGGCGAATTAAAATTTTTCTTTAAAAATCTTTACTTTGTCCCGACGTTGCGACGTTTATGTGGACGTCTTCGTCTTAAAGATTATTTTAAAATCGCAGGATACGCTTGTTCTTTGTCAAGTAATTTTTGTATGAATTTAAAATAATCTTTAAGCCTTGATAAAGACGTTCAGATAAACGTCGAAACGTCGAGACAAAATGCGGGAAAAATTTTCGTTCGGCGTAATCATTTGATTCGCTTTGAAGCAATATTTTAAAAAAGTTTTTTTAGGTCCTTCCGTGATTCTTCTTACATCGGCAACATTTAAATTTTACAGCAGTAATTATTAATTCATTACAAGCTACATATCCATATATACGAAAAAATCAAATTAAAAATCGTTCAAGTGACAAAACTTCGAAAAGCCTCCTTTCTACTTATTCCAGCGTACAGCCTACCGATTTATCGCCTCTTAAAAGCTTCCCCTCTAAGATCAAAAGCTCCTTACCATTACGTAATCAGCCTCCCCGACAATAAAAAATTAATGCAGCCAGGGACGGAAAAATTGCGCTGCCGCCGGTTATTTTTCGGAGAGAGGACAGGTATAAAAGTTGCAAAAAATCGAAGGCAAACGGCAGATTTGTGTTTCTATCAATATTGAATTCGGGCGATGTTAAAATTTAATTAGTTATACATTATTTTGCTGCCGCGCACGTTGATTCGGTTAAACGTAGATTTTTTAAAATCCCGAATACGTAATTAAGTCTTATACATCTCAATCGAAAATCAAGCGCCGCGCTCGTAGAAGTTAAACCCCGACGAGGATCGGCGGAAGTTTCACCGAGATTCCGGCCTAGAAAAAGGGCCCTTCCCCCGCGGACACGTGCTGGCGTCACCTGTCTCCCCCGGCAGATGTTCTCCGGGGGCGTGCAGCGCGCGCTTTTGTACAACGAGCGCGCGGAGCGCTCGACTCGCCGCCGAGATTTCCTCCGGCCGCCGAGTGAGAAAGAGAAAAAAGGGGACCCCGCGAGCGCGGCGGCGAGCAGCTGTTCGACCGCTCAGTCCGCTGCGGCCCGACCTACGGATTGGTGGTATACTGTCTTGTTGCTCTGCGTTCGCTGTTGGTTATCGGGCACGGAATATTTGCTGCTGGGATTGGTTTCGACGACTCCGGGAGCAGGTGAATTGTTTTATTGCGGCTTTCTCGAGTCGGTGTGTTGGGGGGGTTGGAATTTGTGTTTACGGGGAGAAATTGACTTTGGGGTTGTGAAGTGTATTGGAGCGTTGGGCTGTTTATTTGCAGCCTGTTGCTGCAGCGGGCAGATCAGTTTTTTTTTCATGAGTGGATTAGTGAATTCGTATATTTGTTGTAAAATATTATTTGTGAGTATTTTTTATTAAGCAAATAGTCTCTAGTTACTTTTTTATTAAGAAGAATTCTTAAGATATATTTGATTTTAGAAGTTTATGACAAAGAACTGTTTCAGACTTTCAAATCAATTCGAGAATTAAATTAATAATTTTAAAAATAAAATGATCATTGTTGCGAAATGCACATAGCTAATTTCTAAATCAAAATCGACCCGTCTTCGTCATCGCGTTTCCGAAACATTAGCATAATCACTTCCAATTATAGTTTCGCGATGAATGCGTAATTATCATTTCTAGTTCTACCACGCAAAAGAATTCTAAGTTTAGCTAAAGGAGATAATGCGGATTTAAATATAAATATATTACGGAGTCGGAGAAGAAGTCTAGCGAAAAACCAGTTTTAAAAGCCCCGATTCCGGTCGGCCACCCGATCCGATAAAAATCACGCGGTAAATATTTTTCTTCACACCGCGGCAACAGAATATTTTCAAAACATCATATATCTAATTGCAACTTTCATAAGTTCGCTCTTTAAATTAGTGCCGCTTAACGAGGCGCATTCTTATGAAATTAGCGCGTCTCGCCGTTATCATTAACATCCGGAATTGAAGATGCTTTAAATACCGTAATACAGCAGTCATCGCAGGATTCTCGGAAAGCCTTAATTCGATCCGCGTGTCGTGCAGCGCAATAATTTACTTTGTTACAACGAAAAAAACGAGCATTCGGCTCCGCGCAAATGACATTAATTCGCGCGCGAAATTGCACGTGAAGAATTACAGGCTGCGCGCACTGTGTTTTAGTCGGTCCGAAAGATTGGCACGTCTGCTTCAGCGGTTTCAAACTAGACACTCAACAGCGATAATTATAAAATTTATCCTTATTTTTAGCTATATAAAGTTATAAGCCTTTTCCGTCGAAGCGACGTTGACGGGCGAATATAATTAAAGGTCAATGAATTTCGGTGGGCTTCCACTCGGTGCTTCGAACGCTGGGCTTTAAAGTAATTAGAATCCGCCCACGTCCCGTGTGCCAAAAGGAGTTAATAATGATTGATGCATCCCGAACGTAGGATGATATGTGCTTGTAATGCAATTAATCAATTTGGGCCGAAATAAATCTGAATAGAGGGTTTTAATTATTTCTAAAGTGTACAAACAGCAGGATGCTTGGAATTTAAAAATCTCCATCCAATCGTTATACAACTATTTTATTTTGAATAAAACTTCAGCGAGAACGAACTAATCAATTATTTAACTAGTAGCTTTCATCGGATTTTCCAGACGAACAATAAACGTGCACCGTTCCACCGAGAGAGGAAAATTGTGATAAAATTTACAAGCTTCTCCTCTCAAAACCGCAGAGGCTACAAAATTAATAGAATTTATTTATAACAACCCACAGTCCTCCGCTCAGCGACTAATCAGCTTCAAAACCGAAAATCCCCCATATCTGCCGGTGAAAAAAACTCCTCCGCCAAACCTCTCGCCCGAAAGAGGAGAGAGAAAAAAGCTTCGTCAGTCCGGCGAAGTCAATCCCCGGCGCTTCGCAGACTCGCGCTCACATCCGCCCCCACCGACCGGAAAGCAAACTCGTGTATAGCCTCAGGACACTTCCAATCCTCGCGAGTCTCTCGCCGTGTCTGACTCAGAGAGCCCGCCGGGCTCGTTAATTCACGCGGGCACTGTTTTATAATGACTCGGCGGCCGCGCGACACGGAGAGAGCTTCCCTTCGCCTTTTCGGTCCCGCGGCGTGACTGGAATGCCCGGACTGCCTCAGACCCAGGCGCCGTGCACGTATGCTAATCAGCGAGTATTTCAGTGTGTGCGTGAGTTTGCGGAGCCGATGCGGCCTGAGATATATACGGGAATTCCTCTTGCGACAAGAAAGGAGTTAGTGGGCCAGGCACACCGCGGTCCTTTGTTCCGCGGGCCTTTTTTTTCGGGCTGCGCACCGGGAATGGCTGATGAGGGGAAGGATTGGAGATCTCTTTCGATTGGGACTGGTGATGGGAAGTACGTGTGGTTTATTTAAATTTTGGTAGTAAATAATGCCGATTAGATCGGAGGAGGGGGTGGAAAACAATCGTGGAAGTATACGAATCGGGTGCGGGAGGTTTCGCGCGGTTCGGGTAAAATATTGGTTGATATTTGGATCGGGATTATTTTCAGTTTCTATAATAAAACGAGTGCCAGGTACAGTCGAGCTATCAAAAGCTTCGGAATTGATAATAAAAAGTTTATTTAAAACAAGAGTGAAAGAATTTTATGTCGGAATATCTAAAGTTATATGTACAGCTATCATAAAAAGTTTTATTACCCCGGACGCGCGCGCTTTTATATTTCTATATAAATTTTACATCGCACTAGTTTGAAATTGGTTACGATATACTCATTGGCACATGTCACCTACATACGCTATGTACCTTGGCTGTTTAATGTGCAACCCTGCGGATTTGCACAAGACAACAATTAATTGAATTTGTTGCATTATTAACCCGAGCAGAAGTCGGATTCTTCCGATTTAAAACGGCTCTTTTTAGACGCGCGATAAAATGAGTTAAGGAAAGAGGATTTTCGAAGCTCGTTCGTACGAGCTTCAGCTATTTTAAGCCTCTTAAGAGCAAAAAAATAGGGGAACCCCCTCTCAGTGATGAGATCACCCACGGATTACTAAAAAGCGTGTTCAAAATGAAAGTGAGACGTTCAACAGGCGCACGCCGCAATGCAATTAACACTTTTTTACAAAAAGATTAATTAATAATGACTAACAATTTACAAAATTCGCCAATAAATTTTGTCGCCCAGCATTCACACTGACATTTCTCGAGAAATTTTAGACCTGTTTACTTGAAGCGAGTTAAACTTGATCTGTCATTGAAGATTTATCTGGTTCTGCTCATTGAATTCCAATGCTCTGTATTTTTTAATATAAATCTTTTTGCTACATATACCTATATAGGTCCGAATTTATAGTCGTTTCTCCGCACTTCGAACTCAGCTCTTGATATTCATTTTTTAGTTGTTAAGTACGTTCCAATATCCCGCGTTCTAAGTGTACTTATCGATGTCGAGCTGAGGATATCGAAAAATTGCTCGAATTATAAAAAAAAAAAATTGAATAACAAACGAGAATGTGGGCGCGCAATGCGCGCCGAAATTAGCGGAATTAGTCTAGTGTCCATTGTTTAAGAGTGCTATTCCAGGCGATTGGTGTGCCACCAAACGTTCAAAGTGCATTTTTCTAATTTATATTAAAAAACGGTAATTAGAAACAAAGTACATAGCTTTACCCAATGTAGACAATATCCAAGTATATTTAAAAAAAAATTTCAGAAAGAAAGAATTAAAAA